>PVKC010000017.1:0-122812 GCA_004027635.1 Crocidura indochinensis
AAAAAAAAAACTTGTGCAAATTCTATACCAGTAATAAAAACAATATATATAAACTATTCTAAGCAAACAGAGTCACCTCTGAATTCATAGACAAATTGCACAGCCAAATAGAAGAAACTAGTAGATAAGCACCTTAACCCTGATTACTGACAAAGTTTCTTGACTCTGTAAAGAATAAAATCAGTTCTATGCAAGTAAGACAAAAGAGGTTAAGTTATTATGAAGGAGAATAGAAATTACATAAGTGAGTCTATAAAAACATATAAAGTCATTATTTGCACATGAACTCTAGAGATCATTGCTCTGACCTGAAATTCACATCACTGTAGTTCATCATTGAAAATTAATCAAAACATTTTCCCAGCTCATCTTATATAGCATAGCATCAGTAGCAGGAATCATCATCATTTGGGCGACATTGACCTTTGAAGTATCTGAATATTAGATTTAATCTTTATGCAAAAATCAGTGATGAGACTGAACAATGCTATTTTTCATTTAAAGTAAATTAAAAGAATCAAATGACTATGTATATTGTTCAAAGAATAGTTCCAACAAAAATTTAAAGCATGTTGAAGAGCTATAACTGAATTAGCTGCATTGTCTTTGCTGTTTTGGATACAGAAAGAGTATCGAGATGTTTTTTAATCACAATCAGACAGTTTTATCATTACCTTGTTTACTATGTAACAGAAACATCCCAACTATTTACCAAATCCACCTAAAGATATACACAAAATATTCATATACACTTTCTTAGGATCACACCACCTTATTTATTTTATTAGTATGCATTCTTGTTTTTGGTTTTTATACTTAAATAAAGAAAATCTACTGTAAGTGGGAAAATGATATTAAAAGGTACAAAAGACAAGAAACAATTGAAGCAATTAACATTCACTCTTTGGCCTTATATAATGATACAAATCAGTTTGAACAATCTTTAATCTTTAACATAGTGTATCTGGTACCAGAATCTATTACCAACAGTCAGTCTGCAGAACAGACATTGCCTGTAGGTTGTCACCTTGGATTATGCAACTGGATTTTTCTGTCTCCTTAGTAAGATTTTTGTAACCGGTTATCATTCCCAAGATCCATTCCCCCTTATCTGTTTATCACATAGGAGCTGAGTTCCTACCAGACTTTGCCATACCAGTATCTGGAATATTTCTAAATAGTCTCCTAAGAAAATCTACTCAGTGTTTGTGGGTGTTTTTAATGTTTGAGTCTACCTATTTACAATACGGATACAATTTGAACCTTTATCTTCATCCCCTTGTCTTTGGGGATTAAGACATAATACCAGCATAGATCACATCTCTAAATCCAGCATCATCCCAATTGAACCCTACTGGGTATTTATTTCCTTTACCATTCCTATATCTACAAATTTTTATCTTTCTGTATTATGGATAACTAAGTACATATTCCTACAGATGTTTATAAATTAAATGAAAGTAAAGTGAGCATAATATAACCAAGAATAGCTGCCACGATTTATATTCAGAGTTATAAGATGTTAATGACTTAGATTAACTTGGTTTATAAGAATATATAAGAATATAAGGTTTCTGTTCATGTGCTTTGGGGTACAAAGTTGCCATATAATGCCCAACATCAAAGAGCCAAAATATTCAGTCACTTAACTCTCAAAACTATGCATAATATTTACATATTCAATAAGTACTTCTTGAGTGAATGTTAATTTATAGCGTTTGTATTCTTTTTTTATCAGGCAACTCTGGAATCTATATCACATGCTTGGGAATTTTAACAGAAGGGCCATCTTTTAGGAAAAGGAAGGAGTTTGGCATAACCATAAATATAGGATGAATGTTTACTCAGACCACAAAATTCAGTGACAAGCAAAAGAAAAAATGAGATGGTAAAACTGTTTCTGGTTTGCATCGATACTTCAAAGGAGAAGATGAAGTTGGAAAAAAGTATCACCCATCAGTAAAAGTCCACTCCTACTGTATCCTAAATTTATTAGAAGTGGTGCCAGAAGAAAGTTGGATAATTTTATGCTCTTTAACTATAACTTCCACTTCCGGATAGTGCTTACAGAAGGTAGAATTGGAGAGTTCATTTTACAGGATTGGAATGTGTACTGGGGTTATTTTCTAAGGCATTTATCTTAGATATTCTTGACTTCTATATTATCAGTTTTCGTGACCTATTTTCCAGAGATGAACTATACTCAAGCAGTTTTACTTATTAATATGTTTACATTCATTTAGCTTCAAAATGGATCCATTATCTATTTGATTTTCTTTGGAGTGCATGCGATGGCAGACTTAGAACTGAATATTTATCAATAGAGTTTCGAGGAAGTGAAAAAGTAAAATTAGGTTATTTCTCCATCTTTTAAAGAAGACCACAAAAAATAAAATTGAGGCATTTACCTCAATTGCCATTTGAAGAAATGTCAGTCTGGCTTTTCTTATTTTTCTGCTTGAAGACTTTTAAAATTTTAAAAGTCACCCACTTAACTCTCAATGAATAAGATATTATAGAATAGTGCATTTTTAATGCTGTAGTTCTTATGTTGGTTTTTTGGAAAATATTTAAACATTTAAACTCCCCATGTACCCAATTAAAAAATTGAGGTGAAATTTAAATTGTCATTTAAGTGATTTCTCATGCATATGTATTTGTAAATATAATTGTACTATTGCGAAACTATTAAAATTCTACATTGTCATTCAAATGGTATTGAATATTCTTGTATCATATTAAATAGTATTATGGAAATAAATAAATTTTGTTTGTTTGGGGTCATATTTGGTGATACTTTCTCTTGCTTTAATGCTTAGAGATCTTATTCCTGTTCCTAATTCTGTGCTCAGGGATAGCTCCTGGCAGTGCTCGGGAACTTTATGGTACTTGGAATTGAATCCAGGTTAGTTGCAGCCATGGTCAGTACCTTACCCACTGTACTATTGCTCTCACCAAAAAGTCTTTTTTTTATTATTCTTGTTAGACAAATAGAATCTAGAAAGTACATTCTAGATATACTAAGAACAGCTATTCTGAGTGAGTTTGAAGTTTTGTCTGATATTTGTCTTGATGACTTTGAGATTCCATTCTAAACATAAAATTTGGTAGTTCTAAATAATTTAATTTGTTCTCAATTCTTCTGGCCACAACCTCTGACTGTTTTCTCCAGTACTGATAATTTACTGACAACTGTAACAGAACCATCTATAGAAATGCAATCAATACAATCAGGTGAAAGTTTATATTTGGTAATTTTTAGGGAAAGCCAAAAGTTCTGTGGGGTCTCTGGGTTTCCTTTTGTCTCTCTCAGGTAAAATTTAAGTAGCAGCTACTGCCTTATAGTTTCTTTTGACATTAACATTTCACATACCCTTTCTCACTGATGTGTATAGAAAGGAGGTGTCTTTCCCTGGAGTTTAGAATGAAAGGGATCATCATAAATATGGTCATAAGTTGAACAGAAGCCAAACAGCTATTGGTGATCATTAAATGATAAAGGAACTCAAAAACTGACATGGTTTATGTCATGGAGGGGGATTACTCTGCAGTTCAAAGCCTGCAGTTTTAAGGAATGCTGTCTGTGGACTGCTATTAAGAAAAACAAATCCTACCAGGAGAGGCAAGTCTGGTCTTTCAAGTCAAGAATGCCCAAATGTCAGGAAAGCATCAATGAAATAGAACCTGAGTCTATTTAATTCTTTAAGTATTTGTTTCATTTTTATATAATATTGAGTCCTTGAAACAGTTTTGTGAGGCAATGTTATGCCCATTAGACAGGTGATGATCCTAAAATTAAATGAAGGGTACAAATGGCAAGTGATGTAACTAGAATTGTTGGAAACTTACAACTCAGTATTTTTTCTGTGTGTGATTGTTGCTTCTTTACTGAGGGAAGGAGCCATTGGTTTAGGGGATTTCTTTGGGTCATGAATGGCAATAATTCTGACTTTAGCTGATTTTTATTTCTTTTGGGGGGAGTGGAGAGTTGTACATTGGTTATGTTAAGGACTTCCAGAACAACCTTAGAGTATATTTCCCACATAAGTAGTATGCAATATTCTGGTTTTACCCAATTTTAATGATTAAAATTAAAATCAGATATATTATCATCACTTATACATATGGTTTTGTGTATGTAGGTCTTATTAACTTCTGAGATAATCATCATTCTTTAGCATCAATATTATTCTCTTATAGAGTAAAAAAGAAACCACTGAGTAAAAAGAAACCCCTAACTCTCCCTGTCTTTCCTTTCCTCCACCTCTGTTTTCTCATAAGGAGTAGAGCCAATATTATTCTTTGAGACCAGCTCATGGACACAAGGTTTATTTCTCAACTCTACACAACTCTACAATGATAATTCCACTGACTTTTAGGATTTGTGTGAAGTAAGTTCACACACACATGCCATCAGCTGTGATTATTCAGTTCTGATCCTAAGTATTTTTGGTCTCTCAACTATTGGACTTTTTTTTAACCTTTATTCAGGTTTTGTGACATATTTATGATCCCAAAATTGTTGCCAACTTTAAAATGGCGGAAAGACATTGAGTTCCCACACTCCTTGCATGTACCAGACCCAATCACCTTTCATCACTGAAATGACCTGAATAGCAGAATGGATCCCACAACAAGGCATAGACCACATCTACTTGAGCATAAGGATGCCTGGAATTTGCTATTGACTCCACTTTGAAGAATCAAAATGAACTTGACAATACCCTTGCCATCAAGTTTAGTTACCTCGTCCACAGACTGAAAGTTTAAAAATAGATACTCTTGACATGTCCTCAAACATTTGGGGGTCTCTAAACACTTTGGCCACTGACGCCCTCCTAGAATAGAGTGATTACTGAGGTTCTCAAATTACTCCTGAAAAATAAAGGAGGAAACGGTGGTAAATAATTTGATTATGAGACAGTCTAAAAGAAGTCTAAAAAACTAAAAATCTAAAAAGGCAGTAATAAAAAATCACTGTTACTAGATCACAAAGGTCCTGTCTTCCCTCTCTCTTTTTGGTTTCCTGAGGAAGTATTCAGCTATTCTATAAATAGATCCTTTTCTTAGATCACTAACCCAGTATAAGTGAGTAGCTTCCAATTGCCCCCTGTAATACTCTCAACTCCCTCCTAGCCTTCTTGCCCCTTTTTAATGACACTGGCCAATGACATGATCCACTAAGCCACCATATGTCTACCTTGTCCCTCAACCTTTACCCACACATTTTATGTCACAGCCACCATTGTGTAAATTGGAATTCCACATACCCTGTCAAGAAAATGTGTGGGGCTTTTGTGGTCCAAGTGTGTCACTCAACTCCAGATAAACTTACAAATGGATATCATTTCTCATCCATATTAGCTGAGTCTACAGTTGACACAAGAATCAGTAGCTTTTAATGTCTACACTATAGTAACGATAGGACATGATTTCTGCTCAGATAAATGAGGAGTATACACATGCTCTGTTATTGAACAGAAAATAAATAGGAAATCTAAACTCTATGTACTCAATTCCTAGAGTTTATCTACCTAAGGATCGACTTAGCCAATATGTTTTCTCTTACTTCATTTCCTTAATAGTGTTGCAAGAAGACTATGTTCTTTAATGTTTTGTTATAGAAAAGAGCTTATCTCTACTGCAGCACTGATCACACCATTATAGCATATATTTTTCCAATAGATTGTGAGATTTGGTAGGGCTAGAAGAGATAGTTCAGCAGCCTCTCTTACTTGCTTTGCATGAAAGACATTTGTGTTCAAACTCCATCAATGCATGTCCCCCTTCCTGAGCACCTCCAAGAGTGAACCCCGAATATCCAAAGCTGAGAGTAATCCCTAGCATTGCTGGGTGTGGTCTCACAACAAACAAAAGAAAATAATTTAGATAGTTTAGAAAGGAAAGTTGCCCTATATTATTCATCCCTGGTGACAAGATTACACAAACAGTTCTGGGCCTACAGGAGATGCTTACTAAACAATAATAACTGTGTAAAGATCCTGATTTGCATAAATATATGCAAATATGTACAAGCCTCTGATAGCCTTTCATCGAAGTTAAATAGGATCCAAATGTCTTCCCAGCTGTCCCAGACTGTCCTTGGTCATTCCTCTCTGCATCCTCTCCTACTTTCTGACACATTTGTGATCATCATCTAGTCTCCTTGACTTTCTTTTTGTTCCTTAAATAGTTCAGTTTTAATAAGCTCTGAATTTCCACATAGGATAGTGATTTCCCTAAAGTGTTTTGCCCATAAGCAAGCCATGGAGAAATTCCCTTGCTACTCAGCTCTCAATACACAGGGCTTTCAGTAGCTTACCAACTTGGAGCTTTCTTTCCTGCCACTAAGTCATTTTTCTCTGGTGAATTTTCCTCTGAAAAATTTCATTATGGAAAAATCATCTAGCTGTGTCTAATTTCATAAGGAATGACCTCTCTGACATTTTAGCTCAGATTATAAACCTTAAAAAAATGATACTCAGTGTTTTCTACTGTTCCTCCCAACTCCACAATCCTATCACCTTTTGTCAAAGCATCCGTGAAGAACAGACAGAATTGCAGCCAAGAATGTGGCTCCATAGTTCAGTGCCTGTCTAGCTCTGCAAGTGTGGGTCCTCGTCCAGACTACAGCTACTGAGCAAGTCTGTGTGAGTCCAACAGACTGTGATAACAAAAACACATGGAAGAGGAGGGAGTACAGAATCATGCTCAAATTTGACTTCATTTTTACATCAATAGTATATTTTGCCTACTCATTAGTACAGGCAGGCAGTGATTATTATTGTGATGGGATATGTACAAGGAATCAGTCTCTATGGTTACAGTAAAAGTCATTATTTTACTTATTTTTGTCATTTATAATTTCACTCCATTCATTAATATTTGTCTAATTGCTTTCATATAGATATGGTACTAAATCCTCTGTGTTTCCATAGCAATTTCTTTTTGCCCGTGTGTTTTTTTTATCCTTTTTATTAACACTTATTTCACTTTTGGGTGCTCACATCTATCTAGTGGTGCTCAGGCTTTACTTCTGGTTCTGTGTTCAGAGATCACCCCTGGTGGTTTCAGTGGGCCATATGGGATTCCAGGGAATGAACTTCATGTAAGGCAAATACCTTACAGGCTGTATTATCACACAGGCCATTTTTTACATGCAAATAAAGCATTTAATCAAAGAGGGGATATATCCTAAATTGAAAAAGATAATTTGTTTGTTTTTTACAGTCATAGATGTGAAAAATCTCATTGACTAAGAATATGAATGATAGTGAGTTATGAGACAGAGAATGACAACTAAAGTTCAATTTATGAGATTTAAAAGTTGATTTTATTTTCTTTTTTGCTGAGGTGTAGGTGTTCCCAGTGATTCTTGGGGTATGCCTCATTTCAGATAGTGACTGAGAGACCATGAGGTAAGTGACAGGGTGGGACCCAGTCCTCCCACAGGAGTCACCAGCTTATTAAATTATCTCCCCAATAACAATTGTTCCCTGATGCCATTTAAGTAGAATAATTTATTTCATATAAAATTTGAGGGATATAAGTTGGTCATTGATTTGGAGAAGATAATCATGAAGTTCTATTTTAGTGCTCAAGTCAGAATAGAGGAAAATATGATATGAGAAAAAAATTGGTATTAGCCAATGAGAGACGTTAAAATGGAGAGAGCACTCAAGTGTGAACAGCTAGATTTGCATAGTTTCAAAGTTATGGTTGACTTTTCTAAGGATACCAAGGGTCAAATTGGCTCCTGAGTTGATTTAGTAATGTGTCTTTGTTCCCTCAGAAACAATGTGAGTCTACATTTACTATAGTTTATTTCAAAGATAATGTCAAAAATGTGGCTTAGTTATTCAATTTTTTCTGCTTCATATTTTCTGAGTTGAACCGTCAATTATATTATCATGATAGAATCATTACAAAAAAACTGACATGAAGTTGTATCTTGGTTCAACTCACAGACTGACCCTCAACATCAGGAGTTCTCATTAAACTCAACACTAGAGAGGGTATTGTAGTTTTTCTGAAAGTATTTAGGGACCAGGGGACATACAGACAAAACAATGGTAACCCAACAGGCTTGAAATTCTGTTCAATAGTATTACGATCTTGAGACATGTCGGTGTGCATGTGATCAGCATGCCTTTCACTATGTGTCCAACAGTATTTCAATATTCATTATTAACATATCTTTAAACTACATAAGATACATTAAAATAAATGCCTTTGTGACCTCTGTGATTCAGAAACAATTTTTAATAAAAGAACCTATATTTCAAAATTTTCCACATTGAGAAATAACCATTTGCCACAAAATCTATTTAAATAGCTCTGATTAATAGAGTGATATTTTAATTTTATCATAGAAGTGACTATTTTTTATCATTTTCTAAAATAAAACCTTAAGAGGTATAAATGGTAAAACATCTGGCACATATAAAATTTCTAATAATTGAATTGGATTGGATTTCCCTCACTATCTTCTACTAGGAAAAATTAGTCAGTAACTAAAAATACAAAGAAAACAACTTTTATCATAACTTTATAGTGTTTTAATTTAAATCCTAGTTCCTCAATTTAAATATTAATATGACCACATAATTAAAAGTAAAATAACTTCAGTTTCTAGGAGTTAAAAATCAAGGGTACATTTTTGTAAAAGTCAGGTGTTACTATGCATAATATAAACCCAACATCACCAATATAAGATCTGTATATTATTTTATAGTTACATAGTCTCTAAAACTTGAAACTTGTAGCTATATTTAAAAATATGATTCCTTTTCATTTAGTTATCTTTTTATAATTCTTTTTTGAAAAGATTTCTTCAATTGCTAGTTGGTCTCTGAAAATAATGAAATTTGACATCCTTTTCTTCTGTAGTATTTTTGAGTTTTATTAGAAAAAATCAGGGTCAGCCAATCTAAAACAGTAATTAAAACAACCAAAAATAAAGCAATAAATTTTAATTGACTTTGCTGATCTAGCAAAGCAAAAAAAAAAACAAATCAAGCATTTTCGTGGAATATTAAGAACCCAATATTATATGAAGATTGGTTTCAATCTGCAGGTCAAACCATTTGTCATGCTATTTTTTAAGTCTTGAAATTGTATATTTTACAGAAATTACGTATGATTTGTAATAAGTATCTATACAACAAAAGTGTTCAGAAGCTCATTAAGCTCAGACTGACACAAACTTGAAAATTAAAACCCAATTGTCTTGTTTGTATCTAAGAATATCTACAGATTAATAGATACAAATTAGATAATTTGTATTCCTTAGAAAAACATGTTCCTAAGAATGTAAAACGTAGCTTTCTCACCTACAGATCAGAAACAAAATATATAATTACCTTAGCAATCTGTAGGAAATTATAATGAAGGAATAAATGTTAATATTTAAACTTGTAACTGTACTGAAAACTTTCAGAAATCACCAAGTTAATTAAATAGATGGTATCATATATAATCAATCTTGTATATAGTTTGACTATATCTAGAATCAATAGTACTTAGAAGGTGATATTGTAAATAATTTTAAAAATCTCAACCTGCTCGTCGGCCTTCTGAATCCGGTGGTAATCCCATGATCCTCATGGCAGTCTTCAATCCTTGGTCAGGTTTGCCAACTGAAACACTCATCTGAATATTCAATGAATCCCAGATGTAAAACAAGAAAACATTGACTCATCATTGTGTCTCCAATGTTTTTTCCTAGTGGACTTTTTTCAACTTTATCTTAAAAATATAATGGAAACCAGCAAACAAACGAAATGTGAACAGTCTAATGGAAAAAAAAAAGTCATTGTGAAATAACTGTGATATTCAGGTCTGTGAATTTTTTTAATGACAGCAACTTCCCAGGTTAATTTTTCATAAATGGCGCCATCTAGTGTTGAGTATTCTGATTTTTATCCCTTGGTCATCGGAGCAAGTGTGAAGGTGGAAGAATATTTTCTAATTTTATTGATGCCCTTAACATCAAAGAAGTGTATTTCATGTTTCCAAGTCGTTTAACACTTCTGATATATGAGAGAACATAGTGCTGAAATCCAGCATCAAAGACCTAGGCATAATAATTGGTATAAAACTTTGTGAAATACATAAATATTGGAATTACCTTCTAGATTCTCCTCAACACCTGGCCCTGAAAGTTTCTTTGTTTATTCCCAAGATTTAGAATAAACCCCCAATGTTCCATGGTACTATTAATGGTAGAGTTTCATGCCTACAATATTCTGACAATCTTTCGTTTATAATACCCAATGGTCTCCTCACCTTTATCTTCCCCCACCCCTTCTTGGTAAACCAGGTCTGGAGGCCATTTCACAGGTCTGTTAGGTTATTCATTCTTTAAATGTTTGCTCCCGATTTAACCTTTGACTCCTAAAATAACTCTTGGTACATGTTTAGTACTTAGGAAAATGTCTCGTGCTTATAATAAAAAGACTAATGTTTATAATTGGAACTGGTTTTATTATGCGATTTTTATATATTATGACATTCAGTCCTACAAGTTTTTGGAAAGATATTATTATTATTATCATTGTTATTATCCTGCTTTTTTTTGAAGAGCATGAAATTGAAGACATAGAAGAGTTGATCAAATTTCCACTTGATCAAAATACAGAGCTGCTGTGTTTTCAGGTCAATATTTGGAAACAATAGCTCTGATCTTGGATTTTTACTTTCAATCATTAATAACCAAATAACTCTCTCACATGATGCTTCAGATCTGAGAAAATCTACAACTATATACATGTGAATGGATAAGTGAGAATTGAGTGGTTGTGCTTGGAATATTTTTGCCATCCTCAAAAGATATTACCACTAGTAAAATGTGTGAGGAAAAGGCAATAAACCATTGAAGATAACTGAAACATGATCTACAAAATTAAACAAATTTTTCTATATCAAAATATGCATGCAGTTATTAAACATTTAGTTTAGACATTTAAAAATGGGGAATTGTTGCCTCTCTAACAATTTCAGGAAATATTACATGTACTAACAATACTGCAGAAATATTTATCTTATTTAGATGGTAGCCTATTTATGTGATTTTTAATTAAAGTATAGAGCTTCTTCTATTACATGCTTGTGCTTTGATGCTTCACGTTGATGTGTTTCTTTATCCTATTATTCTACATAGACAGACATTAGTAACTATCTCAGTTCAGTAACTAACAAAAAGACAAGAGATTATTGCTATTCACTGAGAAATTAACTATTTCATATTTTAAATTAAAACATCTAAAAAATAACAAGCAGAAAGTTGTTTAGACTTTGTTCTAGAGTCCAAGCAAATTATACTGTTAGATTTCCCATTTAATTTCCAAACAGAAGAACCAACGGACTTACTCCTTTTTCAGTACTCAGTGATCACTCCTAGTGGCTCAGAGGACCATAGTGAGACCAGGGAGTAACGGTCATTTGGAAAACAAGTTGCATGACCTGCTACACTATCTCTCTGACTTCCCCAATAACTTTAAGCAGTACATTGTAGACTGTCAATTCAATTTTCTCTGGAAAAAGAATCCATAATCTACTGCATAACATGAATTTAAAGAATCTTCCTGTGAAAGAATAGTTTTATTTTAAATATTTTCATTAACATTTTTAATTTATTGGAAATTTATTTGCTAAAATATTGTATGAATAAGAAGGAAAAAATGCCAATACAAAGATTACATTAATTATAATAGTCAAAAGTAGGGGCCGGAGTGATAGCATGGAGGTAGGTAGGGCCTTGCATGCAGAAGGATGGAGGTATGAATTCCGGCATTCCATATGATCCCCGGAGCCTGTCAGGAGCGATTTCTGAGTACAGAGCCAGGAGTAACCCCTTAGCGCTGTCAGGTGTGACTCAAAAATAAAATAAAATAAAATAAAATAAAATAAAATAAAAAATAGTCAAAATAACTCTAAGTTAAATATTGTTTCTTATTTTCTTTTTGTTAATAGTTTGTTTTGTTTTGAGGCAGTGCCCAAATATGATCAACACTTATTTCTATTTCTGCACTCAGAGATCACTCCTGGTAGAGCTTAGAGGACTTGAATTGTACATATACAAGGCAAGCATCCTACCCAATGTACTATCTCCCTGCTCCAGATAATAAATTAATTTTTGTTCAACTTAAAGACTATCTCAGTGCTAATGTTTTATTGGGAATACATGTGAGAATTTATTCATTTTTTTTTTTTTGGTTTTTTGGGTCACACCCAGCAGTGATCAGGGGTTACTCCTGGCTCCATGCTCAGAAATTGCTCCTGGCAGGCACGGGGGACCATATGGGGCACCGGGATTCGAACCGATGACCTCTTGCATGAAAGGCAAACGCCTTACCTCCATGCTATCTCCCGGGCCCCTATTCATTTTCTTTTTAAATGGGAACTGTTTGCTAAGTGTAAGAGCCATTTATAAATCAAAGATTAGATTTTTGTTTTTGTTTTTGTTTTTGTTTTTGGGCCACACCAGTTTGATGCTCAAAGGTTACTCCCGGGGAATCGAACTGCAGTCCTTCTTTGGCTAGTGCTTGCAAGGCAGATACCTTACCTCTAGCGCCACCTCTCGGGCCCCAGATTTCTTTTTAAATAACATATTTATTTAAGCACCGTGATTACAAACATGTATGTAGTTGAGTTTCAGTTATAAATATGAACACACACCCCTTCATCAATGAAACCTTCCCACCGCCAATTAAATGTTCTTGTTAGTATGTGAAATGATCATATTTTAAAAAGTTCTATAAAACAAACATTTTTATAAAGGAATAGGGGTGATATTAGAATCAAAATACTAATACCAGCAACTATGGGTCTAGTAGATAAGTAATCACCCATCCATCTATTCATTCACGTGTTCATTCATTCACTGACACTTAGAGAGCAGGACTATGGGATCTTAAAAAATAAGTCAAAGTACAACTGTGACAGAGCAGATCTTCTGGAAACAATGAAAATATCCTAGGCTTCATCCTAGGATCTGTGCAAAAACCAAGATCACCAATCACAGAAGACTGATTACAACAACAGTGATGGAATAGAACTGCTATAACCATAAAGAAAGACACTTCTAGACTGCATCCTATGACGTGTGTAAATACCAAGATTTCCACTACTGTGTGGAAAGTTTCCTGGCACCATAACAAGTTCTTGAGATGTGAAAAGACGAGTATATGGAGCCTGTAGTTATTCCCATGACAGTATGTTTTAGGGGTGGAGAAACCCTGTATCTTTTAGATCAAGGAAATTCCCTTTCTAATATCCCCAATATTTACTGTGCCTATTCAAAAACAAAAACAAAAACAACAATAACAACAAAAAAATAAACCAACCTTGCCACACCAGCCTTTCCTTTCTTTTATTTCTCTTTTCTTTTTTCTTTTTTTCCTTTTGTTTCCGTGGTTATTGTTTGGTTGTTGTATTTGTTGCTGTGGTGCTTTTTTGTAGTTGTTGGTTTGGGTCTTTTGTTTGATTTTTGTTTCTTTTTTCTGTTTTGTTGATTTTGGTTTTTGTTGTAGGTTTTAGTTTCTTTTTTTCTTATATTTTTCTTCTTTATTTCCCTTTCTTCTGTTTAAATTGATATTTATAACCTCTAGACAGACTCCTCTAGGTTTTTTGTTTGTTGATTTTTCTTTTTTTTTCTTCTTTTCTTTTCTTTCCAAACAGAACCAGATAACTTGAATCATCGTGTTCTGCCTCATAAATTGGGGAGTAAAATGGATGGAACCAGAACCAAACAGTCATATAAACATTCTGCAGAAATAAAAAAGATCATACTTAAACACCAAACCCAAAGTCAATGACAGTAGAGTCAATAGCCAATCTTCAACGAACTATACACAGAGGGGACCATTTATACTAGCAGTTGGCAGGGGGTGGAGGGAGGCAAAGGAAGGGGATGCTGGGAACTGTGGTGAAAGGAGGACAGCACTGGTGATGGGAATACCCCTGATTCAATGTCACTATGTACCTCAAATATTACTATGAAAGATTTGTGGGGCCCGGGAGATAGCATGGAGGTAAGGCGTTTGCCTTTCATGCAAAAGGTCATCGGTTCGAATCCCGATGCCCCATATGGTCCCCCGTGCCTGCCAGGAGCAATTTATGAGCATGGAGCCACAATTTATGAGCACTGCCGGGTGTGACCCAAAAATAAAAAAAATAAAAAAAAGAAAGATTTGTAATTCACGTTGATCACGATAAAAATTATTTAAAAAAAATAAGTCAAAATACAGGGGCTGGAGCAGCGGTATAAGTGATAAGGCTTTTGCCTTGCACAAGCTACCTGAAGACAAAACAGAGTTCGATTCCTGGTATTCCATGTGGTCCCCCAAGCCAAGAGCGATTTCTGAACTCATAGCCAGGAGTAACCGCTGTGAGTTACCGGGTGAGGCGCAAAACCCAAATAAATAAATAAAAGCCAAAATATAAACATTAATCCTTTTTTTTTAAAACTTTCAAACACCCACGAAAAGCCACCTTTGTAATTGACAATCTTCTGTAACCAATATTAATAGCATCAACCAGCTAAGCTTTCATTACACAAAAAACAACAAAACCCTGGCATTCATTTCTAGGAATTTTAAAGCAATTCATTAATTTATTATTGTTTACATGCAAACTTACCTCATATTTCAGTATAGTGTGTCCATGGCAAAATCTATCTTTAATAAATATTTATTAAATTCTGAAATACAGGATGTGTATTGCATGTGCTTAAATCCAGCTCCACAGGTACACTGAATATTACTGTGCATAGCTCATGAGACACTGAGCCCTGACAGTTATGGCCTTGTTATATTTTCCCCCCAATCCAAGCCACATGAATAAGGGCCTGAATAGCAACATATTTCCACCTCATCTCCAAAATTTAACTACAGACCAAGTCTGATCATGGGAAGGACTCTGATCACCTCCCTGGAAGCACAGCGTCGATTGTAGTCCCCACAAAATAAATACCTAATTTTCTGGGAGGTTAAATATTCAACTTTTCAAGACAATTCCCTTTTCTCTTATCTCTTCATCCCAGAGCAAGACATCGATTGAATATTATTTTCTTATATTATTTACAGTAAAATATATAAGTATGAAGAAAGTCACATATAAACAAATCAAGGTAGCTAATTCTCTGTATAAAAACATTTCTTAGCACAAGTGCAGCTAAGGGTATAATTTGTGTCTCTTTGATGGTACTACTATTTGAATATTGTGCTTCAGAAGAACCTATTTGTATGTCATTCCTACAAAATTTCATTTGAATAAACCAACTCAATCATCTATGTTCTGTAAATTATTCCTGTAATATGTCTTACATTTTTGTTGACCATGTAAAAGTTTATAAGATCAGAGCCTGCCATTCTCTATGTTGTGTATTATTTGTAGTAGAATGGATTTGAGACCTTACTTGCGGAGTTACTAGTCAAATATTAAAATATATAAATGAAGTTAATAATTAAACAATTCTTAGAGGTAAATTCTAGAACCAAAGCAAAGATTGTGGAGAATATTATTATTATTAACTTATCAATTAACTCTCTTACAAAGACTGGTATGATTTTTCTGTTTCTATGGTTCTAATTGGTGACTATATATTGTGCAGAGAATAATACTGATTAAACCATGGAGTATGTTATAACATTCTCTTTAGTCGTAGAGAAATGCAGGCATTCCTGAAACAACACAAAAGCATGGTCTATTGTTGTGTACGTTGTCAGAAAGAATGCTATTTTCCATGTTTGATGTGAAATCAATGAGCGTATGATTTAGTCATATGAGGTCAATTAATTGTAGAGATATAACTAGTAAAGTAATCTATTTGAAGAAAGAGGTAAATAGAGGTAGGATGATCTTTAAAACTTAGGTATAACATTCAGCGTGAAAATTTTCAAGTTGACATTACTGAAAAAATAATTTTCTAGTTAATTTTCCATAATTTGTATGAGTTTTTAAGCATCATATGCATCTATTACTTTCATAAGGCTATATCTATCCATATACAACATATATCAGATGCAGAGATTTGTTTATGGAATGATTTTTATGATTTATTTTATTACATTTCTTTTTTTTTTTTTTTTTGGTTTTTGGGCCACACCCGGTGACGCTCAGGGGTTACTCCTGGCTATGCACTCAGAGTCACTCCTGGCTAGGGGGACCATATGGGAAACCGGGGGATCGAACAGCGGTCCGTCCTAGGCTAGCGCAGGCAAGGCAGGCACCTTACCTCCAGTGCCACCGCCCGGCCCCATTCTTACATTTCTTGATATTACTATTGCTTTAGAACAACAACCCTACACCATTTAGATAAGACATATTTAAAAATACATATTAAAAAGGCATGCTTGGAGACAAGAAGGAATGAGTCCTGTCTAGTTCTATTTCATTGAGAAATAAAGGATAATTCTGCATGAGGTGAGACATATCCCATAATCATAACATATGCATACTTAAAATTATGTTGTTTAGTTCAGTGTTAGTCATATTATGTTCTAAGATCAATCTCTTCACCAGCATTCATTTCCTGCCACCATTTCCACAGTTTCCCAATTTCCCTCCCATCATCCCAAACCCCAATGATAGCTTGCCTTTATGACAGACATATCTCTCTCTTCCTCTCTTTCTTTTTTTCTCTCTCTTTTTCACTTTGAGACTCTGTACAATTCTGTCAGTAAATTAATTTGTGATTAGTTTTAGTTTCTAAAATAAAATTTGGAGATGACAATTCACAGTGAAAGTGTTTTAGCTCTTACTGTAAATTTTACTTTACTCTAAGTGACGTGATATGCTTTTGGAGTATTTAAGTAAAGAATGACATAATTTGATTCTTATTTTGAAAAGATCATTGACTACTGTTTAGAAAATAGAATGTAGGCTCACAGGGTATACTCAAGAATACCATTTAGGAGAATAAGGAAATATGTCTTGGAATAAATTACATGACTAACATTCATTAAATATGTCAACTACTACATAAAGAAAGAAATATTTTCAGTAATCTACCAGCTATTTACTTGATTTTAAAATTATGCAGATTTTCAAAACAAAAAAAATAGTACAATCATTTTTAATTCTAAAACAAAACATAAAATTAACTCTCACTGAAATAAAAATCACTAGGACAATGATTGCAAGTATTTGTTTTTCATTTGCTTGACAAAACCATAAAATGTAGAAATTACCCAAATATGCAAATACTTGCAATATTAAAAAATAAGTTCAAAAAAGGGGGTAAGAGGTGGTGCAAGTCCTAAGGCATCTGTCTTGTGTGTGCTAGCCTAGGAAGCACAAGGATTCAATCCCCTGAAATCCCATATGGTCTCTCAAGCCAGGGGTGATTTATGAGCGCATAGCCAGGAGTAAGCCCTGAGTGTCACGGGTGTGTCCCAAAAACCAAAAAAAAAAAAAAAAAAAAAAAAAAAAAAAAAAAAAGCAATGTAGTTAATGTGTATGATATCAATATTATAGCTAGTAGGGTCAGAGCTGTGGTGCAGCTTGCTAGTGCTAGCCTACGTCAGACCACGGTTTGATCCCCTGGCGTCCCATATTGTTCCCCAAGCCAGGAGCAATTTCTGAGTGCATAGACAGGAGGGAGTAACCCCTGAGCATCACTGGATGTGGCCCAAAAAAACAAAAAGAAAAAAATATATAATAGCTAGTAACATGTATAAATTTCTTGATTATAAATGTATAATTTGTGAACAAACAAAATGAAATACAGTGAAATAATAACATAACATTTTCTTTTAAAAAAGATAATGTACATATATTAGTACCTATTATATATGTATATATATTAGGATCTAAACATCACATAGAATTTGAATAATGTTATAAAATATTCACACTGGAGTCAAACATAAAGAAAAACTCAAATACTCCGGGTTGGAACAATAGTACAGCTGGTAGAACATTTCTTTTGCTTGTAGCCAACCTTAACTTGATCCTTGGAATTCCATGTCATCCCCAAGAACACCCAATAGAGATTCTGGAGGATAAACCAGTAATAACCTCTAAGCATCACCATGTATGGTAAAAAAAAAAAAAACATAAATGCACAGTATCATTACTTGTATTTGGATATATATTGTGACTTAACCCAAATTGTAACATTTAGGATATAGTAAGGAAAATATTTGGAATATTCCCCCCCCCAAAAAAAAACAAACAAACAAAAAAAAGGGAGCCGGGAGGTGGCGCGGAATATACTACAAAGTTATTACACAAATGGAAGTCATAGTATATAAACATTTGAGAGAATTTTATTAGAAGTTATATCATCTGTCATTAAAAGTCAGATTTAAAGATAATATGCTTATTTCCTCAAATGGCAGGGTTAAAAACAATAGCATAAATCTTTTTGTTTGTTTGTATGTTTGTTTGGGTCACACCCAGCAGCGCTCAGGGGTTAATCCTGGCTCTACACTCAGAAATCTTTCACCATATAGGAAGCCGGGATTCAAATCACCGTCCTTCTGCATGAAAAGCAAATGCCTTACTTCCATGCTATCTCTCCAGCCCCCTATAAATCGACTTAAGGAGATTTTTCTTTCTAGTTATTGTAGAGAGCAATGTAAGTTATTTAATACTTTCAAAGGATAATATAGATTATATATGAAAAGCTTCAACTTTTTTGGTAGGTAAAATTTCTTTACCTACCAGCCTCATTTCTTTATAAATTAGCTGTGATTATAAAATATATATATATATATATAAAATTATTGTTCATATCAGATTGAGTGATATGACAATGAGGTTTTTAAAATTAAAATGAACATTTATGTCCCAAAAAGCAAAACAGTTTAGTAGAAATAAATAGAATCCTGAGGAGTCATGCTATCTTTAAAAAATTGAATTAATATTGATCTTAGTACATTGAAAACTGTCATTATATAAAGAGATTAATTAAATTGACTGTTGTGTCCCATGCATAGCAAACATATATCCATAAATATTTTTCACACACATGTATAATATATAATATATGTCCCTGTCATATAAATGTTTAAAGGTCTTAAATGGTCAGAATATATGTATGCTCATGTTAT
Organism: Crocidura indochinensis; assembly: GCA_004027635.1. Taxonomy (NCBI): domain Eukaryota; kingdom Metazoa; phylum Chordata; class Mammalia; order Eulipotyphla; family Soricidae; genus Crocidura; species Crocidura indochinensis. The sequence continues at coordinate 19,059 of PVKC010000017.1, forward strand.
TCACAATAGCCAAGTATTCACTCATAGAAGAAAGATTTAAGAAATTATACTACATATTGACAATGTATAGGAGTGAAATTTGACACACACTACAACATGACTAAACCTTGAGAACATTATGCTAAATTAAATTAGTCAGGCACAACTATTCTAATATACAGAGACAGAGAGCAATAACGTAATTATCTGGGACCTGCTGGAGGAAGGAATGAGAAAATATCATATAACTGATGTAAAGTTTTATTTTTGGAATATTAAAAGAGTTCTGTTGGTGGTGATTTTTCTATAACATGGTGAATGCACATAATTCAAAAAGCTATACACTTGTAACTGCTAAACATTTTATGCTGTGCAAGTTTGCAATTAAAGATAATAAGAAAAAAGTTACAAACATATTCTAGAATGTTCATATTTATCATCTCTGAGTGTTATAGTTTAGTGTACTTTCCTATCCTTTGCTCTTTACAATGCTGACATTATACACATATTACTTAATAACCATCCAAAAAAGAAAGCATGAATTTATTTCTAAATAATCCTATTTAAAGACTTTTGACCCCAAAGGAAAGACAAATAAAACAATATTGAGTAAGAGCTGAATCTTTCTTTAGCAAGGCCTATGATTTCTTATTTCTTTCAATAGCATAAATTGGTGTAACATTTTATTTTATTCTGTTAGTTACACACAATAATTTATAGACTTATTCTTTACAACCACTTTGTCTGAATCCCACAATGAGAGAAAACATGTCAATGCCATGTCAAAGAAACAACAATAAATTGAATATCAAAATGGTATTAAAAGTTACATTGAGTTGGTGACATTCTAGGAAAACATGAAGTGAAAGTAATTTTAGGAAAAGGGCATGGTAAGAAATAAACATCTACAAGCATGATTTGAATTCAATCACCTTTTATTATCGCCTAAATATATTTGTTTATAAAAAGTATGCCTAATAACTATCAAAATTCTCACAGAGCTATTTTAGGACTTTGTGGAAAGTTCACTCTCAACACTGCATCCATCTTTTCTTCAAAATATAGAATACCATATTTTCTTAGATAACTAGTCTTATGGTTTCTCTTCATCAGCACCTACCCACTTAGAATATTTTACTCTAGGTAAATCTTATGTGGTTCTCTTATTCAGTTTCCTGCAGGGCACATAACACATGAGGCATTGTATTATAACAATAAGAATTTATTAAATATATGAGTGGCATCACAGATAATAACTCATATTCAATAAGGCTTCACATGAAAAATAGAAAAGTTTTCATTCTCATGGCACTTATGAAGACACATCAGGATTAAATGATCTTCAGTTTGTACTGAAGAAATCAAGTACCAGAAATCAAAATATAGCAAACTATTTTGTTAAATGTCCAAAATCTGAATTTAAATACTTTGGACAGAACTCACAAAATCAAACATGTAGCTCCACCCCGGAGTACAGGTAACTACCTGTGACTTGCCCATTTCTGGGCGGGGTCTTGGGAACCGGAGATGACCTGTAACTTTACCTGCAGACCCTGCCCATTTCCTGGGAGGGGTCTGGGAAAGGTACTTAATGCTCTGACCCAGAGGAGAAAATCTCTTTTTGTCTTTGGCTCTTGCCTGGTTGGATCTTTGCCAGTTTGAAGGTCAGAGGAAAGATGGCTGAGAGAAGGTAAGATGCAGGCTAGCTAAGAATAGCTGAATGCTTAAATGGTTATAATATAGGCCACACATGTGGTGGCTAGGATGAATAAAGCTGTTACTTCCTGAAGCCTGCATATGAGTGAGATATCTACCCACCGCTCTTATGAACCTCCAGACCTGACGGTTTATTGGAGTTGTGGAGCCACATGGTCCAGAGCCTAAAGACAGAGGCCTCCATCTACCATCCAAGCCAATCATAAGGCCTGATTTACTACACAAACATAATTTAAAAAGCAGTTAATATCAAAAACAAATAGGCTACTTTAAAGTGAGATTTCCCTAGACAGAGAAAATTGTTTATTTCTAGAACTTTTCCATAAATTATGAAAGTAATGTAAAGCTATAAAGTTAGTGTTTTGCATATTTTTACTACCTAAAAAATAAAAAGTTGTCTCTGGAAGAGCCATCCGTAACTCGATCCCTCTGCTCTATTTTTCAGGTGATAGTCCCTTCTACCTCCTCCCCACACTTCCCATCCCTACCCTTCCCTTTACTTATCTCTTCTTTCCCCTCCACCTTCATCCTTGTTCCCACAAGTTTCCACACCTGACTTCTGCCATCACTGAAGGTCCACATGCTCATCTTGTGCACGAAATTAAACTTTCCCAGATTCAGGGGTAGATCTGCTGCTCACCACCAATGACTCCCTTCTACCTATAATTTAATCTTAGCTCTTTACATCTATCCCATAAAAAAAAGTCCTCACAAATTTAAGTCCACAGCCTTCTATTTGAATCAAAAGAGGGAGAAGGCAAAGGTGGCATTGCAAGTACTGTAATTCGCATAAGGCATCAAATCACAAACCACATGTAGTAACAATCATTTAGGATAGGATCAACAGAAAAGAATAAAGCACCAATCAGCCAAATCCTTCAGAAATTCCAAAGGGGGTAAAAAAACAAGACAGACACAATGGGAAAGCTGAGTAAAAGTTTAATAAGTTCAGTGAAGGAAGATGAAAGCAGTCTCTACCAAAAACAACCATTTGTATATACATCTCAGATATTAATGTTAAAGACACCTTGATAAGGTTTAATGAGTTCAAAGAAGCAGTGCTGCAGGTAGTCAATAAAGCAAAATAAATTATGAGATAAATTATGAAAACTACAAACAAGTGACAACAGTGAGAAGAAAATAAAACTCAAAAATACAGCAGAAAATGGGACAGAGTCTATAAGGAAATGAACAGCATTCTAGAGAACTAGTGGGTGAGTTTAGGAGAAATAATGCAAGAATAAGTGGAGTCAAAGAGAAATAGAAAGGAAAATTCTGAGATCAGAGTGGTGGTGCAAGTGGTAAGGCATTTGCCTGGAACACTATAACCTAGGAAGGATTGCTGTTCTATCCCCAGCAACCCATATGGTCCCCTAAACAAGAATCAATTTCTGAGCACATAGCTAGGAGTTACCCCTTAGCATCACCAGGTGTGGCCCAAAAAGCTAAAAGGAAAATTCAATGAAGAAGTCAAACAAACCATAAGTAACAGCATCCAGATTTGAAGAGTGCAGAACCCAACTTTAAGAGATCTAAAGGATACAAAAACACTAATGCCCAGATGAAAAACACCAAGACAGATTGTACCCAGAATGACAAAAGCCAAAGACAGAAAGAATATTGAAAGCAGCAAGATCAAAGACATTTCTAAAAAAAGCTCTCATAAGTTTTAGAGCTATCAAAGTGAAATTACAGGCCAGAAAAGAATCATAGAATATAGTAAAGAAATTCAATGAAAGGAAGACTTCAACAAGAATTCTCTATCCAGCTAGATTTGAAGGAATATGCAAGAACAATCATCAGTTTAGAAACAGTTAAAGTCAAGGTGTTCAAGACAATTTTGTAGAGTTTCTTAACAAATAAAATGACAAATCACAAAAAAATGTACAAATTATACAAAACTGTAGGTAATGAATTTCTTTATCACAAAAGGTCACTCAAGGTCAATGGCCTGAATTTAAGAGTCAAAAGACACAGAGTGGTAGAATGGATAAATCTCGTTCTTGTCTATAATGAATTCCAACTACAGTCATATTTGTAATCATGGTTCTTAAATAAAGTTTATTATTATAAATTTTTAAAAAGTCAAGTTAAGGGGGCCGGGCGGTGGCACTGGAGGTAAGGTGCCTGTGCTAACCTAGGACGGACCACGGTTTGATCCCCCGGTTCCCCATATGGTCCCCCGTGCCTGCCAGGAGTGACTTCTGAGCGAATAGCCAGGAGTAACCCCTGAGCGTCACCGGGTGTGGCCCAAAAACCAAAAAAAAAAAAAAAAAAAAAAGTCAAGTTAAAAATTTTGAATCTCTGTTAAAAAATAATAAAAAGAAAGGGGCCAGAGCAGTGGTGCATTTGCCTTGCACGCGACTGACCTGGACAAACCTGAACAGACAGCAGTTTGATTCCCCGACATCCTATATGGTTTTCCTAAGACAGGAGCGATTTCTGAGTGCATAGTCAAGAGTCACCCCTGAGCGTTACCAGGTTTGCCCCCCCTCCAAGAAAAAAAAAAGAAAAAAGAAAATTGAACCTAATGTTCTATGGTCACAAAATACATGTCTAAAAAGGATGAACACAGGAACCAAGTCAAGAATAGAAAACAGTTCAGAAAATAAATTCATTACAAAAGACTGGAAGGCCATACTAGTATTAGATATCTTATGCATCAAGTGAAAGAAAAAAAAAAGACTCATTTTTGAAAATGAAGAAAGGGGTGCTCATTTTTTAATAATCAAGTGATCCATAGATCAGGAAGACCTCTACTACTAAATATATTTGCACTTGATTGTGGACCATTAAAATATGTAAAACAACGAACTGCTAAAGAAACATGAAGGATGATATTGACAGCAAAAATATAAGTAGGACATTTTACCACTCTTCTAGCAATGCTGGATAAAGTAGGAAAATCCAGTAAGGAAACACTATCCTTGAAAGACGAATTGTAACAGATGAAAACTTTACACATATAATTAGGGCCCTCTATTCCCTCCTCAAAGTTGAGTATTCATTCTCAGTGTACGTGGCGCTCTCTCCAAATAGACCACATGCTGAGTGACAAGACATATGTCTATTAAAATAAGAAGCTAGAAATCAAATCAAGTATCCACTCAAACCACAATGTGTTGAATATAGAAATAAATCTCAAAATCAGACTGTAAGAAAAATGCAAACACTGGAAATGTAAGAATGAATAAATAGGGACCAGAGCAGTACTACAGCAGGAAGGCCATTTGCTTTATAATCAGCCAATTGAAGCTTGATCCCTAGCAACCCTTATGGTACTCTGAGCCACTTAGGAGTAATTTCTGAGTGCAGAGCCAGGAACAAGTCCTGAAAATTTAAAAATGAGTATAACCATATGGATTTTTTTTCAGAGAAATATTTCATTTGATTTTTTTGTTTGGAGTGTGGCCCCCAAACAAAAAAATCAAATGAAATATTTCTCTGAAAAAAAAATCCATATGGTTATACTCATTTTTAAAGCAAAATTAATGGAGTTACAAACGTTTAAAAGGCAACAGAACTAGAGAGTAGCTCTATAAAATTGTGATAATTGTTGAAAGAGGACTTAGTTGGAACATTAATAGAGGGATGCGGGCCCTATGGGTATGGTATTGAAATCATAAATTCATACATGCATCTTTAATAGTATTAACACCATTAACCATATAAAACACAGTACTTCAATAAAATGAGGGAAATAAAATAAATTTAAAAATAGAAATAAAATGTCTACTCAGTTGAACCTCGGACTCCATTACTTTCACTATGACAACTGGAGAGAGAAGCGATCTCTCTTCTCCTGATGTACATTTGCTATTGCGTCACCCAAGAACTTGTTCAGCTACAGACTTACTGTTGCAGATTTAGTATTCCTAAGTGCTCAGCTAAAGGACCTGCTTAAGCCAGGAGCTAGTTCTTTATTTTGTTATTTAAAGAGTTTCTTTAAAGAATGTACGAAAGAGATGGAACTATATAATACACTTGTGGGTGGGAAGAGGGTTTGCTTGCATGTAGACAACCGAGGTTGGATCTTTACATCTCATATAGTCCCTCAAATTCTACCAAGACTTATTTATTAGTGCAGAATCAGAAGTCCTGAGGACATAAGGTACAGTCCACAGGCTTAAACCATTAACAGCTTAAAAAAATAAAAAGTAAAAATGTAATATGTAAAAAATGTATGGGTGTGGCTCTCAAACATAAAACAAAGAAGAATAAAGAATAAGAAAGAATCTGTAGAATATATATATATATATATAGTATATATGTACATATTGGTTTTGGGGTCACACCCCATGATGCTCAGGGGTTACTCTTGGCTATAATTCACTCAGAAATAGCTCCTGGTTTGGGGGACCATAAAATATAGAATCTTATATAAGTATTTATACTCTAGATATGAGAAACTCCCTCACCTAGTCTGAAGGGTCAGTAATAAACCTTGTCAGTAAATGAGCAATATAAACTCCAGAACTACTATTTTAGAAGCTTTTGGGTCAGAGATAAAACCAATCATTTCATAGACTAGGACCTATTTTAAAAGCTGTTTGAGAAGCTGGGTTATGTATGAATTTGCATGTGTGTATTTCCAGCAATGCTGACCATGGGGTTTTAGATAGAGAGTCAATAAAAGTTGAATGAATAAGTAAATGAACTCATGGATGCATTAACTTTAATGAAACATGATTTGATGTAAGGCTGGAATTGAACTACTTTTTAATCAGAAATACAATGCACAACTACTTGGCTAAAATGTGCTATTCTAGGCAACATTGGGATGCAATATATGGGCATCAGCCTTACATCTTAATTCTGAAAATATGTGTGCATGTTGTGCACATACATATCCATAGGTAAAGTATATTTTGTGCAATTGTAAAACCTGAAGATAAGAAAATTACAAAATGAGTATCTTTAATCAAGTTTATCTTTAGGGATAGCTTAATTCCCAAGTAGAAGCTATTTATTATTTCTTAATTATTTAGTTCATTTTATAAATGACTTATGATTTTGAGATGTTATTTCTGTATTATAAACTATTTTAGTGAGAGATGGTATTCATGGAAGTATAAGGAGGAGACAAATTAGATGAGACTCCTCCTTTTCCTCATAAAGTTTCTTAGAATCACAATAATAGACAACTGAGGAATCCATGTTTTCTTTCAAAAGAAGACTGGTTCTGCAATGAACTCAGTGAAACCTTTGGCAGGAACTTTAAGCAAGATGTTGGTTTTTGTGACTGTCAGATTAAACAAAGTCTAGGATGTTGTTTATTTTACTTAAGTCAGCTGAGTTGATTCATAATGCCAGTGGTAAAAGCATCTTAGAGAAACAGGTCAAGGATCACTAATACTTTCTTAGTGGCTTCATCATCTTATTAGATTGAAGCAAAAAGGAAAAACAATCTTATAAGCAGTCAAAATGGTTGCAAAAACACTTTCTAAGATCATTTGGGTCTGAACAGAGTTTCAATCATAGCTTAAAATAAACAACTTTTCTTTTATTATATTGAATAAAAAATATCCTGTATGAGTATTGAAATGAGAACTGTTAGGAAGTTGGAGCCACCTAGCCATGTAATGAAACAATCTTCTAAATGGTCTACCATTCCCCAATCCTAATTTACCAGTGTACCATTCTCTCCTTTAATACATTCTGCTTTAATACATCCCTATATATAAAAGATAAATAAATCCTCCAGTAGGACCCAACCTTCCTCATGTTTTCTTTGTATTGCAAATGTTTACATCCACTGGATAGACACTACTATATGAATTCTTAAAGTAGCATTTGGAGGGCATAGATGTCCTCTAAACTTGGTTCCTAAATCTTTGCATACCATATCTCTTTGGGTATGTTAAAGAGCCAAATTCTCTTTTTTTGTTTGTTTGTTTGTTTTGTTTTGTTTTTGGGTCACACTTGGCAGTGCTCAGGGTTACTCCTGGCTCCACACTCAGAAATTGCTCCTGGCAGGCTCGGGGGACCATATGGGATGCCTTTCTGCATGAAAGGCAAATAAATGCCTTACCTCCATGCTATCTCTCTGACCCCAAGAGCCAGATTCTTACCAACTTCCGATTCTCACAAGAGATTTCTATGTCTATGAATCTGTTCCAATAATCTTTTCAGTTTCTTCTGTGGAGTTTCTTTCTACCTCATAAATTGCATTCATTGCTCTTGTTGTTAATCTCTACCAGAGGTTGTTAATTCCAATACTCATCCATCTAGGATCATAAAGAAAATCTTTAAATATTGATATTAAATATCCAATAGTGATATACCAAATATAAGACTGTTTTAAAGTAAACCTTACATAAGTAGGTTGTACTCTAAAGCATGCACCATGAAAACAATGTCTTGAAAATATTTTTTTATTTTAAATTTCTAATAAAAAATTGATCATTCCTGGGTCTGGCAAGGTGGCACTAGAGGTAAGGTGTCTGCCTTGCAAGCGCTAACCAAGGAAGGACCGCAGTTCGATTCCCGGCGTCCCATATGGTCCCCCCAAGCCAGGGGCAATTTCTGAGTGCTTAGGCAGGAGTAACCCCTGAGCATCAAACAGGTGTGGCCCAAAAAAACAAAACCAAAAAAAAAAAAGAAGAAATGTAGCCCTAATACCATAGGTACCCCCAAAAGTGCACTCTGTACAGGTAAAATTTTTAAATCATGGGTGTTACATCTGACCCCATCAAGAAATTGAGAGAAGAAATGAACAAACATTTCCTCAAGAAAGAAATACAGATGAATGAAAAGCACATGAAAAATTTCTCTACATCACTAATCATCAGAAAGATACAAATCAAAATAACAATGAAATATCACCTTACACCACAGAGAATGGCAGACATCACACAGAACAAGAATACCCAGTGCTGGTGTGGATGCAGAGAGAAAGGGACACTCATTCACTGCTTTTGGGAATGCAGACTAGTCCAGCCTTTTGGAAAACTATTTGTATAGCTCAAAAAACTAGAAATTGAGCCTCCATATAATCCAACAATATCAATTCTAGGAATATAACTTAGGAACATAAATGCATAATACAACAGTACTCTCTGCACTGTTATGTTCATCACGGCACTATTTATAAAAAATAACCAGAATCTGGAAACAGCCAAGCTGCCCAAGAACAGATGAGTTGTTAAAGAAACTGGTATATCAATACAATATACTACTGTGTAGCTATTAGGAAAATGAAGTCATGAAATCTGAAATCACATGGATAGATATGGAGGCTATTCTGTTGAGTAAAATGAGTTAAAAAAAGTAATAATTTGATTCATATATTTGGTATAAGAAAAATAGAATATTGTATAATATTCAGAGACAATAAAGATGAGAGGGACAAGTAGATGGTAGGAAGTTTGTCACAACTAGAGCAGTGCTGTAGAAGGGACCATACTAGCAATGATAGTTGGAACTGGATACTCTGAACATTGTATGGAGATAAAGTGATATGTACAGTATATCATTAACAATAGTGCAATCCATGGTACCTAAAAGCGAAAAAAAGTGATGAGAGAGTGACAGAAAGCAAGAAAGTAACTAAATACCTGCCCCAGAGGTAGGCAGGGATTGGGGAGAACAAAACTGGGGACTTCGGTGACAGGAAATGTTCACGGGTGAAGGGTGATGTACATTTTTTATTAATTAAATATTTTTTATTTTGACCAAAGTAAACTAAAAATCTTTCACAGTAATATTTTAGGTACATAGTGACATTGAATCAGGGGCATTCCCACCACTAATGTTGTCCTCCCTCCACCCCTGTTTCCAGCATGCATCCCATGATGTACATTTTAAGACTGAAACCTAATTATGAACAATTTTGTAAGCATGATATTTAAATAAATGGAAAATATTATGAGGCACAACAATCCTAGGCTAATTATCAGGACAATAAGCATTTATCAACACTGTTTTAAGTAAGTTGCATTTTCTACCTCCTTTTCTTTTTTCACTAAAATGTTTACAAACAAGTGGTTATGAGGATAAATTTCAATCATAATATTCCAATTCTTATTTTGAAAGTGTCACATAATTTTAAGACAATCAAGGAGTTTACTATTCCAAGTTGATAATAAATATGGGTTTAATCTTGTTAATACATAAATGGATGTTCAAAAATAATTCAAATGTTTTAGGAGAGTTTGCTTTTCTGTGGCAACATTAATATCATTTGGAGCTGAGATTTTTACTCAAATTTCAAGTGGTAAAATATGACTATGTACTAGAATATGACTCTATTTGCAGGTTGGGATTTTAAAAGGGAGATTACATTAAAACGGGGTGATTTGTATTGGGTTAATAGTAGTAGTCATAGTTATCCTAATAGTCATAGTAGTTGTAGTTAGTAGTAGCCATAGTTGTTGTCATCATCTTAATAGTAGTAATGTTACTTAGTATTAGAAGATTATTTAATAGGATTGATATACTATTCAAATGAGTCTATTAGGGTACAGATATGTATAGGGGAGACTATGTGCAAACACAATGCACATGAATGACCAGAGTTCAATGAAGTTGAGATATCTGGAAATAAACTAAGTCATTGACAGAATGACCCCCAAAATGTGATAGAGAATGTGTCCAGAATTTGGACCACCTAGTTTATAATTCAGTTATGGATGCACTAGAAATAGAATATACCCTCTCAAACCTTCAAAACTTTAGTATATAATTAGTGCACCTAAGGTAAATTCCTTAATATATATTACAGTTATATGTGCTCATTTATTTGGTATAAGCTGAAGATAGCGTTAGAAGACATGCTTTTTTACTGAAAATGGAATGACAGCATATTTTGGGGGTCAACTGTAAAAACCAAACCCCATACACAGCGGACCCCTAAATATGACTTTCATGGAGCTGTGCACTGAAGTTGAAAAGTAAGCTATATTGAGTGTACCAGAATAAGTTTTTTATATATTTAGAAGCAGGAAATCTTGAGCAGAGTGAATCAGGAGTGACCCTCACAATACTCGGGGACAGATGAACAATTCTTGCTTTAATTTAAAGGTTGCACATGTCCAACAATATTTCCTAGCAGGGCCTGCTGGATTTCAAATGAATGGAGATTGCTTCTAGCATTCCCCAGCTAATAGAATCCAATCTGTTACATTTGTAGAGCACATTACCGATTTGTGTCTATTTTCAAATCTGGTCATTATTCTGATTAAGCATAATAATTATTATGAACCCAGCATGATACTACCCAAAACCTTACACTTTATAAACCTTCCTCAAGACCTATTAATTGAGAATACACAATAAATACTCTGGCTGCCAGCCAGCACCCTTTCTTTGGGGACGAAAAAGAACAGATTTTCAGGAAGCAATGCATGTAATTTCAAGCTGTTTGGGAGGACAGATGTTGGCGAGCCAGGCTATTCAAATCAAAGAAGAGATATCCCATTCTCTGGTAGATATTAGAACTTTGTGAAAAAAATTACAACAACTTTACAAAGTCTCTGTATGACATATCTTTAAGACACACTTAAATCATAGTTTCACAGATAAATAAATCAAAATCCACTCACAGAAGTTGCCTGTCTATACAGGGTTTGAAAATGGGCTGGTTAAACTATTGAATTTGCATGCTTCCTCTGGTGGTAACTTGTTATAATTCATTTTTAGAACTTTTAGGTAGTTGTCCTTGTCTACTTAAAGGAGTAAGACAAAAATGTCCAAAGAAAATGACTTTCCAACATTTTGAAAAACAAAAGTATCCCCACAAAGGGTGTATTGATCACTCCTTCTAAACTTTCCTCTTGATTAATCCCATTCTCTCAACGAATTTTTGTTCAACAAAAATCCTCATCTTCAATAGTAAAATATGATCTGGAATTTATGCAGACCTTACTAGGCACTATGCAAATCACATTGCTGCTTCACGAGTTTTTTTTTAAATTGCTCATATATATTAATTTTAGTTGTGAGAATTGGGCATTTTGAGATTAAATAATTGTCCAAGTTCATAGCATGCAGTAATAGTGGCCTTGGAACTTATATTTTGTTGCCTTTTTGTCCTTTGCTGTGTAAGTTTGACTTTTATTATTGAATAATAATAAATATAAAGTTACAAAGTTATTACTGGTTGAATTTCAAGTACACAATGTTCCACATCCATGCCTTTACCAGTATGCACTTCTCTCCACCAATATCCCCATTTTCATTTCCCCACCCTAGTTTGCTTCTATGATAGACAGCTCTCTCTCTCTTTTCTTTAGGCACTGTGTTTAAAATACTATTACTAAAAGTGTATCATACATATTGCCTTATCTTCTTTTAGCACCCAATTCTTGTCAAGAGTGATCATTTCTAATTATCATTGTCATAATAGTTACATCTCTGCCCTAAGTGAATTTCTCATTCCCCTTATGGCAAGCTCCCTGACAGGAATGAGTTCTCCTAGCCCTTGTTTCTATTATCATTAGTTATCATTCTCTTAATATGTATATTTGAATATATATACATATATACATGCATATGTGAATATGCATATATATTATGTATTATATGTATTGATATACATCTCATAAATAGGTTCAGTTATTTTATGTTTATCCTCCTCCCTCTGACTCATTTCACTTAGCTTGATACAATTCATATCTATCCATGTATAAACAAATTTCATAACTTCATTCTTATAGTAACTCCATAGCAATCTATTAGGTTGATGTAATTTCTTTATTCATTGTTTATCAGTTCATTGGTTCCTTTGGGGTTGTTTCAAGATTCTGGCTACTGTGAATAATATTGTGATGAACATAGGAGTGCAGAGGCAACTTTTGCAATTTATTTTAAGATTCCCTAGTCCGAGCAGTGGTCGGCAACCTTTTTTTCAACTGAGCTAAATCTCGCCAAAACCACGATTGAAATTTATTTTGAGAGCCACACAAGGCGCGCACTGACAGAGGCTAGGACCAGAGTCCTGACTCCTGGAGCAGCCTCCCGGCACACAAAAGAGCCAAATTAGAAGTGTAAGGCACATGAAAAAATGAAAAATGCTCTATGTGACTAATCATTAAGGAGATTCAAATCAAAACAACAATGAGGTATCATCTCACTCCACAGAAACTAGCACACTTCACCAAGTACAAGAACAACCAGTGCTAGCATGAATATAAGGAGAAATGAACTCTTATTCACTGCTGGTGGGAATGCTGTCTAGTCCAACCTTTATGTACAACAATATGGACATTCCTCAAAAAAAAAAAAAAAAAGGAAATTGACCTCCCGTATGATCCAGCAATACTACTCTAAGGAATATACCCAAGGAACACAAAAGCACAGCACAAAAATTCCTCTGCACTAATATGTTCATTGCAGCTCTATTTACAATAGTCAAACAACACAGGTGCCCTACAACCGAAGAGTGGCTAAAGAATCAGTGGTATATCTGCACAATGAAATACTGCTTAGTTATTAGGAAAAATGAAGTCATGAAATTTGCCTATACATAGAAGGACATGGAGACTATTATGCTGAGTAAAATAAGACAGAGGGAGAAAGACACAGAATAGACTCACTCGTCTACAGGATTTAACAAAAATAAAAGAGTGTAAGGTATTAATAGCAGGATAAAATAGAGATGAGAGTAGGAAGGACCAATCCATGATAAGAAACTTTCCACAAAGAATATTAAGCTCAGTTAGAGAAATAACTACAGAGACACTCCCATGGCAACATTAGAAAGATAGAACGCCTGTCTCAAGGACCTCCAAGGTGTGAGCGAGGAGGAAAATGGGAGACATTAGTGGTAGGAAAATTGCACTGGTAAGGGGTGTGTGTGTACATTTTATGACTGAAACCAGAATAACAAATATGTTTGTAACCATAATTCTTAAAGAAAATATTTGGTTTAAAAAAGAGGGGAATTAAGTTATTCAAAAGTATCCCTTTACTGTGGTATTTTTTTCTATTTTGTTTTTGCGTTGCTTTGTTTTTACTTTTAGGTCATACTTGATGATGCTCAGGGGTTACTCCTGGCTCTGCAAGTTGAAATCACATCTAGTGGTACTCAGGGGAACATCTAAATACAGGGATTGAACCCAGGTTGACCCCCTATAAGACAATCACCTTATTACCTTATTCACTGAGCTATCTCTCCATTCCCACCACTTTACTATTTATTAAATCAAACTTATTTACTGGCCACCTTATTTGTGCTTAGGACTGGGGATTCACCCGTAATTTATCTTTTCCCCCAAAAGTAAAGAAATTAGTGAGGAAAGCAATCACTAAGAAAATGGATGTAGGGTTATTGAATTTATAAATAGAAGGGGCTATCTACTCAAAAATATGGGATATTATAAAATAACGAGGGAACTGAAAATTTACTATGCTAACAAAAATTTCTCATCTTAGTGAGTTCACATAACTTGATAAAATTACTACTTGCCCAACATATGTGTGATTCATTACTTTTGTTCCCTTTTGCACTTGACATGCACTTTCGTTCCATTATGAACTCTACTTAAATGACTCCAGGCATTCATATTTTTTGTTAACTTGGTAATACTACCCATATTCTCCTTTATAACAGTGCTCTGGGCAGAACTTTGTTAAGAGTCATAAATTACATCAAAAACTGTTTTAAGCAGGTCACTCCAAAGCTTATTTTGTTAATAAGAGTAAGATGGAATATTTTATGCTCTTACTGCTCATTTATATCCAACAAGCATCAGGAGAAAATTATCTTTGGGACTCCTAGACTATTGCTGGTATATTATAATTATGTGACAATAATATGCCAAGTTTGAGGAGCAGGAACCAAAGTCATGTTGTGTGTGTATGTAGTTGTCTGAATTATGAACATGTCATTATATACAACAAATGAGCATCTAAGTTCCTCTTAAATGCAAAATAGCAGGAGGCCATGTGGTAGAGCAACAAGATTTAGGGACTGGGATCATACAGAGGTCAATGTAAAGGCATATTTTGTTGCTCATTAAAATTTTGATATCTGACAAATAATTTTTTGAGTTCTCATGTCTAGTTGTCTAAAGAGAGTCTCATTATTATTTTTTTATTCATGATAATGTTAATTGTAGCTCCTTCTTAGCAGCAACTTCAAATTTGTTGACTAACCCTGCTAAAGTCTGTGTATGTCATGCCAAGAACATAATACAAAACCTATCTATCAAAACTAATATAAAAACAACAATAGATGACAGACATCACTGAAATCAAAGAAAATATGGAGAGGCAAATAAATGGAGAATTTTCTGATTCTTCAGGAATTGAATTTGTAAAATTTGTAAAATTAAATTATGCAAAAAGGATGGAGAGAATAGCAGATGCTCCTGTCTGAATTTTGCTAGCTTTAAACCATTGATGAAAGTGTAACACTGAGCACTAAAAATATTGAATCTAATCAAGATGCTGAAGCCAGCCTATCACAGTCAAATTGATATAAAAACTACTGAAGAATTTGCAAAGACATAACTGTGCTCTCCAAAAGTGGACTGAGATATATTATTTAAAGTGTATATCCAAGAACAGAAATGCTCTCAGATTCTCTTGAAATCCTTAATATTTACCTGAAATGTCAAAAATGACAGACTGAGAGAGCAATTTTAAATAAAATGACAAGATTCAACAAATGAAAATTAGATAGAGATGGGAAAATGATGAGCTAACGTGCAGTTATATAAAAGAATAATATTGGAAGGATTTGTATGGTAGGTCACAGATTTTCAAACATATTTTAAATCGTTTTTATGTTTCTTGATTTTGCAAAAAAATTTGTTATTTTTACATATCATCCCACATTCAGTAATTGAACAAATATATTTTAAACCTTATCATACATTAATTTATAAGATATGTACTAAGCCTGATCATATCATTAGCATTATAGATATGCATAAAATTACTCTTCTTCCTGCTTACATTTCAGATTCATATTCATAGTAAAAACAATAACATGGGAATAATAAAAGTGAAATGACTAATAATACAACAATGAATCTCAGAGAGTTTGTCTGAAGGGCACTCTATTTTAATTTGGATGGCCCAGGGAAATCTAATGGTGCTTAGGAGAACCAAGACATTAGCAACCAGGCTACTGATTCAATGCCAAGGTTTGAGGAGCCAAAACTTCTCAGCTCTACAGTGAAGATTACCTGGAAATCTTGAAGTATTCAAGTTCTTCCAGGGCAATTTTCAGGAAACCCAGTAGTAATTGGGATCAGAGGTTTAGGGGTCATCCTAAGCATGTACCCTAACTGATGGTTCTATGTTTTGACCTCATGAATTGATTCTTGAAGAATAGAATGCTGGTTATAAATTAGAAAAATAACAGATATGTAGTGAGTCAAAAAAGTAATACTAAATAATACTATGAGGAGCATTTAATGTACAACTGTATAATGCCACTAGTAGTCTAAATTTTGAGGGCAGATCTGGATTATATTGTAGTGCCTCTGGTATATTAAATCATACCTCTGGATATTTACTAGTGTCATGTATTGTGCAAACAGGTACATAGATAGCATATGCGAAAAGACTTCAAAGGCAAACACTAATATTACCCCTTATGCAAATAAATACCAAAGCTTAACAAGTTGAAATAATGATTGAGATTCATTTTAATTACTGAGCCTACACTTACAATCAATATTCTATTTATGTTTCCAATAATATTCTCGATATAAGAAGAATGCATATAGAAACTGAAGAAATCATAAACGCAAAACCATCTGTGACATTTTCACCTGATTAGGCATTTGAAATTGGCTGGCACATGAATAATTTAAGTTATAAAGACATTATAGATTAGAAAGGGAAAGGACTGTGTGCCCACTATGTGGTAACTAACTAAAATTCACTGGAGTATAGTGACAAAGATTTTCATGAATAAGTAATGTGTTAAATTAATTATAAAAACATTGTCAAGCTCTGAATCAGTGTCTCTGAGAGTAATTATATCAATATAAGCTAGAAGCCTGGCCTCATTTGGCACTCTGTAACAGTAACCCCAGATACTTTAAAGACTATTAATCCCCAAATTCAGTCACTAAGTTTTCTTGAAAATTGATTTTGTATTACAAAAAGTCCTACTCTTCAGATTACCATTGTCTATCATTCTATATTTATATCAGTTATTCTGTTTAAATATCTCAAATACTTATAGACTCAGAGGTTCACTGGGACCGTGATATGATTTAAATTCTACTATCTTTGCTTCTGCAAACTCCTTTGCATGCAACTCCTTTGCATGTGTTATTACTAATTCTTATTTTGCTAAGTCAAAAGTTAGTCATGTTGTGTTTTTACTCCAGATTACGGTACTAAAAACAAACAAGGTAAATCTTACCCAGATCTATAAGCCAACACAGTGCTGACTAAGATAACATCATGGAAAAGTGTCACATAACCAAGTAGATAACATGGAAAAAATATATTCCACATATTGAAATATATTAAGCATCATAAAACATTATCAGTAAGTTAGTACAAATGTAATTCATCTCTATAATGTAGCAAAAGTTCAATAAGTTGAAGTAATTGTTCTTTTTCAAATGAGGATAAGACAAAATTTTATAATTTATCTTGAATGTTGATCATATTCATAGGTTTCTTATTATGAGATGACCAATGAACTTTTTTTTTCTCAAAGCCATTTTCTAGTCATTTGGTAGATCATGGCAAAGAAGAAATATATTTGTATATATACATACTTATGTATTCTATATAGTTATTTAATTACAACATATATCAATGTGCTGAAAACAAATTAAAAAAAGAGACATTTGCCATTATTTGATTGTCCATAGGGGAATAACACCCTATTGTCTATAGTTGGAAGTTTTGTCTAGCATCCAAAGTCATAAATTGAAATCGGAATGTCCAGAGATAACAAGAATAGGATATAGGATTTCACACAGGAGGGACCCGGGTCAGAGTAATTAATTTATTTATAAGTGATTTGGAATTCATATGCTTCTTTCACTGTGTGAAAATAGAGACAGCAACCACTGATGCTAGTAAGAAGGTCTTAACAAGAACATCTATCTGATGAGATTACACACCCTGAAACCGTTCTTTATAAAATACCCAATCTCTACTATTTTATTATTAAACTAGAAGGGACTAAAACACAAACTAGACCTTAGGAGTTCTCAACATATCACAAGAAATGTTGGTTTCTGATATATAAAAAGGATCTAAGAATTTGGGTCATAGGGTCAGAGAGATAGTGTAGCAGTAGGGCGTTTGTTTTGAACGCCTATAATTCAGGAAAGATGGTGGTTCGAATCCTGGCATCCCATATTGTCCCCTTCCCTGCCAGGAGCGATTTCTGAGTGCAAAACCAAGAATAACCTCTAGGTCATAAAAAGATATTTATAAAAGCTAAAGTGGATATAATAATTTTCTTATTCACATTTTTTTGTGTGTGTGGGTTTTGGGTCACACCTGGCAGTGCTCAGGGGTTACTCCTTGCTCCATGCTCAGGAATCGCTCCTGGCAGGCACGGGGGACCATAAGGGGCACCGGGATTCAAACCGATAACCTTTTGCATGAAAGGCAAACGCCTTACCTCCATGCTATCTCCCGGACCACTTATTCACATTTTTTAAATAAAATTCTGGGGACTCACTTCAAAGAGAAATAAGCTTTAGAGATAACTTACGTAAACTCTGAGTTTTGTTTTATCTAATAAAGAAGTATAAAAATACTTTTAGGATTGCTATATGAACTAAGTAAAATAATTCATATAAATTATTAAAATAGTTCTTAGAATATAGAAATATATAAGCTATAATTGCTATTCTAATTATAATAATTATTTTCTAGGTCCATTTCCTCATCTTTATAAGTGTACACACTTATTTATGAAACTACTAAGAACTGAATCTAAATAATGTTGGTGCATTTAGAAATCTGCAGCTTGAAATTTATGATTTTTTGCATGAAAGTATTTGAAAGTGAAACCAGTAATATTTAATTGAAACAGATGAGAAGAAACTGTTGTAAATCCAGAAGTTAAAATTGAGAAATAATAAGCAAAATTCAGAACATTCAAACAGGAAATTGTAGTCTTATGAGATAAAAGAAGAAAGTTTTAGAGGAAATGAGAACAGGTATTAGAATAGACATTAATGTAAAAAGACAAGTTTTCATAAAGAAAAGACGTTGAAGATGGGAATCTTCTACTAGATTCCTTTGGAAAAACTGGTAGGATATTTTTGAAAATACTGGGCAGCTTTTTTTTTTAAATAGTTGAGGAAAAGATTAAGATATGGCTTTCAAAAAGAACTATGAATACTATACTAAAATATCTCACCACCAAATTTTCATCTTCCAAAGAGAAGTAGAAATAATTCTACAATTCTTTCCTCATGAACCATGTTTTAGAAACTTTTTATTATATTACATATGCATATATTACATATGTGTATGTATATGTTTTTTGAGCCACACCCAGTAACACTCAGGGGTTACTCCTGGTTATGTGATCAGAAAAGGCTCTTGACTTGGGAAACCATATGGGACGCCAGGGGATTGACCCGAGGTCTATCCTGGGTGAGCTGTGTGCAAGGCAAACTCAGTACCGCTGTACTAATGCTCTAGCCCCTATATTTTATATTTATTTTGCATTCATTAAAAATAGTATCAAATGTGATATAGCTTTTTCTTCCAGTGAATTCTTTTGAGTAGGACATTTATTTACCTTCTACTGACATTCCTTGAATTGACAGGTAAATTGAATTTCCCAGGTCAGAGTATGCTTCACCGTGGTCATTTTTGAATTTCTAAAGAGTCACTAAACTTCCAAGATTCAAATTCTATTTAAGAATAGTAAAACAGGGGCCCGGGAGATAGCATGGAGGTAAGGCGTTTGCCTTTCATGCAAAAGGTCATCGGTTCGAATCCCCGTGCCCCATATGGTCCCCCGTGCCTGCCAGGAGCAATTTCTGAGCATGGAGCCATGAGTAACCCCTGAGTACTGCCGGATGTGACCCAAAAACCACATACATACACACACAAAAAAAAGAATAGTAAAACAGATTTTATTTTTTTATCTAAGAAGACTATTGTATTTGTGCTTATTTTAGACATTTTTTAAAAGAGAGATTTTTCTCTATTTTGAATATTAAAGAAAAACACTCAGAGAGGCTGTTTGATAAATGAAGCAAAATCAGAGCATGGAGCTTGCCTTTGAGAATAATAAATTACAGAATATAAAGCTAACCATGTCAAAGACAATCCAAATGTACCACATAATATATGGAAAATTATAAATTATAAGTATGTGCATTTATAGTTGAAACCCATTGCAAACAAGTTTATAACCATGATATAAATTAAGAAAAGGCAGATTTTTGTGACTAAAAAATAAATTTAAAATGTAGAAAAGTTTCAAAAAATCGCATATAATATATTGTCATTGTTGGGGGAAATATGTGATAAAAATAAGTTTGTTTGTTTTTAAGAAAATAGAGCATGGGGCCCGGGAGATAGCATGGAGATAAGGCGTTTGCCTTTCATGCAAAAGGTCATCAGTTCGAATCCCGGTGCCCCATATGGTCCCCCGTGCCTGTCAGGAGCAATTTCTGAGCATGGAGCCAGGAGTAACCCCTGAGCACTGCTGGGTGTGACCCCCCCCCCCCCAAAAAAAATAGAGCATGGTTCTCAGGAGGAGTCCCTCACCACTAGACATGGGACCACTTCTTACATTGCTCAGGAACTATATGCAGTGTTGGGGAGTCAGCCACATGCAAGCTTAATCCCTATCTATCTAACCCCCAAAATATCTTTGAATACGATAAAATAATTTAATTTTTTTAAAAATGTTAACATTACATAACTTCAACATTGTATAGAACCAATATATAAAATGTATCAATTGCTCGTTATAATATTACCATGTTAAATAAAAATTAGTAGAAATATAAATTCAAAGGTCCCATATCATATCAAGAGTCAGCCATTGATTAAAATAGTTGATCTTTCTGGGGTAAAAAAGACTTATTTCCTACCTCAAAAATGATTTCAACTATTTGGGGAGCATTCTCAGATTAATAGACCCAAGTTTAACACACTCTTAAACATCTCAGTTATTAATAAGCATTACAGTTCTTCTAATCTAAACACATTGCACTTCCTCAAATCCTCTGAAGGTAAGTGTACTTGGAAAGTTTATTAGAAACAAAACATAAAGGAGTAAAGAAGTATGATTGCCATTTAAGAAATTCAAGTGTCAGAGTGTTGTGACTCAAAGAGAGATCTCTGACTACTTAATCCTGTGGTATTTCTAAAATATAGAGAGGGGCCCGGGAGATAGCATGGAGGTAAGGCGTCTGCCTTTCATGCAAAAGGTCATCGGTTCGAATTGCGGTGCCCCATATGGTCCCCCATGCATGCCATGAGCAATTCCTGAGCATGGAGCCAGGAGTAACCCCTGAGCACTGCTGGGTGTGACCCAAAAACAAACAAACAAAATAAATAAAAAATAAAATAAAATATAGAGCATCCTATCTGTAAATTGGACATAAAAATAAAAGAAAGAGGGTCTGGTGAGGTGGCACTAGAGGTAAGGTGTCTTCCTTGCAAGCACTAGCCAAGGAAAGATCGCAACCGCGTTTCGATCCCCTGGTGTCCCACATGGTCCCCCAAGCCAGGGGCAATTTCTGAGCCAGGAGTAACCCCTGAGCATCAAGCAGTTGTGCCCCCCCCCCAAAAAAAAGAAAAATAATAATAAAATAAAAGAAAGAAATAACTGTAAATGAAATCACTGAGACTGTGAGGATCACACAATTGTTCTTTGTTTAGGGATATATACATATATAAGCACATATATATACATGCATATATACATATGTTTATACATATATATGTATATATATGAAGATACAGATATTCAGGTGTTCCATAGATTAATTTAATTGACAGTACTTTATTAGTAAAAAATCTTTTTCTTCATTCAACTTCATTCAACTGCAAGCATTTCAAATATTTGAAATGCAAGCATTTCAAAAATGACCTTTTTTGGACACAACTTGATGTTTGGTAAGAACTAATATATGCTTTTTGAATAAGTTTTATTTAAAAAGTTACTCAATGAATGTTTATTTTCTCTGAAAATTATAAAATTGCTTTTTCTAAGCATTTTACAGTAGTCAACAAGCAAATGTGTCATTTCTCTCAAATAAAGCAAGTGAATTGGAAATAAACAAATGTAAATTCCTTATTATATAACTTCCATTTGTATTATTCTAGGATTTAATCTGTCCCAATTTCACATGTATTAAATAAAATGAAACTTTAAGTTTTCTTAGACTTAAAATATTTTCATAAACTTAAAATAAAAACTTAAAAGTTTTTAAAGACTACCATATAAAATTTGGTAATAGCAATAAAAGTATGAGAACATATTGCAAAATTGTGTTTGCTTAATTATATTATAGTTATTATAGAGTTATATATAACATAACATATAATGTACAATATAGTTATATTGATAATTATGTTATAAACCTGCCAGATATAAAATTAAAGCTCTTTCACTTTAATCATCAATAAAACATTTCTTCATATTGCTCTAAAAATAATGTATTTGGCTTAAAATTATGTTAAATGGAATACCTGGGAGTTAAGATGCATATATGCCTATCTATAATAAATATAGTTCTCTTTTCTTTAAATTAATATTTTTCTTCAAAATTTGGAAAAACATTAGGTTAGAGATGTAGCTCAGAAGCAAAGCACATGACTAGTATGCATGAAACTTGAGTTTGATCTCTGGTACTGCAAAACAAATAAATGAGCAAAAATTTTACCCATTTCTAACCAAAAAGCTCCTATTTGTTTTCAAATAAGTAACTCTACATATTCATGAGGCATTCTCATTTGCACTCTTCAATTTGTATTCATAACAATCTGACAATATCCAAGAACAGTAAGGAATAAAACACCAAATGAGAAAACACACTTTAAGTGAATATACATTTCACGCATTTGAAATTTTTGATTGCAATCTATTCCTTCATATTTATTTACTGAGTCAATTGTAGAATAGGTTAAAGGGAAGAAAAGGAACTTTATAAAATAGAAACCTTAACCTTTTAGTGTTTTCAAATCATAGTATCGATACATGTAGTTATGTTGATCTTACCATAACTAAATATTTGCAAATTTAGGGGGAAAATCTAATCAATAAAATCAGATAAAGATTAAATTTATCAGTTGTAGTTACATTAAAAATATCATAAGGTTCTGTTTTTTTATAACTTTTATTGACTATAGTCAGTGTTTGGCTATATATTTTCATGGTGTTCTTAACCTCCTAACATTTAGAGAAGGGTTTTCTAGAAATAATTTTCAAGTGTTTATGAATATTTTGTTATCTTTGTCTGAAAAAAAGAAAACACTTGGGTTTTGGTGCCATTATCTGCAGTAGTCAGGAATTTGATAGGGATCCAGAAAGAGCTCTGGGAACTAGATGGGATGCAAAAGGTTGAATCGGGGTCAGTCACATGCAAAGGGCCAACCTACTGAATTATCACTTCAGCCCTGAAAAAACATTGTTTAACTAGATAATTGTGGAGAGTTTTTATTTTATCTGAAACTAAAGATTGAATCAAATAATAGAAGAATCCATGCAGAAAAAAAAAACAGAGATAAACTTCTTGCATCCAAACATGCAGGATGAAAGAAACAAATGGAGAGAGTTGGGCTAGTTATAGAAAAGAAAGTCCTGGAGAAACCAAAGGTGGACAGGAATTACCCTAATTTCATCTCCCCTCTTCAGCTTCTGCATATCTGCGTTCTCCACTGACCACATTAAAAAACAGACATATCTCAAGAAGACATGGGGCCCGGGAGATAGCATGGAGGTAAGGCGTTTGCCTTTCATGCAAAAGGTCATCGGTTCGAATCTCGGTGCCCCATATGGTCCCCTGTGCCTGCCAGGAGCAATTTCTGAGCATGGAGCCAGGAGTAACCCCTGAGCACTGCCTGGTGTGACCCAAAAACCACAAAAAAAAAAAAAAGACAATAACTGCCGCCCTTCCATGAGTGACTAGTTCTGTGGAATTTGAGTGGATTCCACAAGTAAACTGAACATATCAACTTCCCTACTATAAAACTTCCCGGGGCCGGTGAAGTGGCGCTAAAGGAAGGACAGTGGTTTGATCCCCCTGCATTCCATATGGTTCCCCCAAGCCAGGGGCAATTTCTGAGCGCTTAGCCAGGAGTAACCCCTGAGCATCAAACGGGTGTGTCCAAAAAGCCAAAGAGCCAAAAAAAATTTTTTCCCTATTATAAATGGCACATTTTTATTAACACTTTTCTTTTAAATTAATGATTATAAATGAGTAATTAATTAAATTAACAATTGGGTTTTGAGTCACACCAGGTAATGGATAGATCTGATCTCAGGAATTAGTTTAGGCAGTCTCAATGGATAATCAGGGATCAAACTCTGGTTGTCCACATGCAATGTTAACACCCTACCCAGTGTACACTCTCTCTAGCCCAATAGAGGCAATTTTAATAACATGGCCAACACACCACTCAGTTCTTGCTCAACATAGAATGTAACCTATCTAATTAACAATTGTCATTTTTTCATTGACAACTCATGTGGATCAGAGGTAAACCATTTAAAATGATTATAGTACTAAGTTTCTTATGTAAGGATGGCATAACGTAAAAGGAAACAACCTTAAGCCAGAAATTTAAGATACCATCTATTGGTAATGACTCATATTGATATAGAATTGAAGGAACAGGGTACAGGTCAGAGAATGTTTATAAAGAACTTTATGTAGAATTCATTAAAAATACTTGTCATACTGGCTCATTAAAAAAAAAAAAGCACATACTAATCCTAGGAGTGAGTTAAAGGGGTGTCACATTTCAATTGCATGGAAGTCAGCTATGTGATGGGGAATAGAAAAGCTGAAATAAAACAAAACAGACCTCATTAACCATATATCAAATATCTCAATAGCATGGCCATATGTTAACCTGGGAATCTGGCTTTTAGCAGATTTCCCTGCTTATTTACAAGCTACCCTAATTCTTTCTCTCTCCTTCATTCTTTCATTGGCATTGCCCCAAATAGCTTTAACTTTCTTTCTAGTGTAATTGGGTGAGGTTCCTCAGATTGTTGATCAGAACTGTAATGTCAAAGTCAAATGTTAAAACTCAAGGACCCAGTCCTATTAAATTCCCCTACTCACCTAACCCTTAAAACAACCTTATTTCAATGACTAATAAAATCATGAATGCTTTCATTTATATTTTCTCAATGGAAAAAAGCCATTGCTTGTTGCATTTTCCACTCATTTTTTTTGGTCACATATAAGTCTGCCTGTGTTAGGACTCAAATAATTTCTTAGTTCTCCAGTGAATATGATCATTTCAGGTTAAAAATTATTTGCAAAGCAATTTCACCTAACAACCTTTTTCCCCAAAATATCTACTTTGAAGAGTGATACTTTTTAGTATTGGTGGCTTTTTGAAAACTGGTCTATATTGGAAAATGAAAAAGTTTTGAACTAGATTTATCAGAATTTGAACCATCTCAGTAATTTACTAGCTATCTAAATCTTGGGCAAGTCTGCAAATTGTGCAAATCAAACTTTATTGCTTATGCTTTTCTGTAGGATATAATTCCTCTAAAGGCATACATTTATATGGGAATAAACATGGACGTTTCCAAATCTCACTCAGAATCTTCAACTAACACCAGGACACACTATTTCAGATATTCTGTTTCAGAGTAAGTTGTGGGCATTGGTAGAATGATCGAGCACTAGGAATATTATCAAACCCCTGACTCTATTAAGTAGGTGTTAAATTTTGAATCATTGACTTTTTAGAGAAAAGGAAAACAAGAGTGGCCATCTAATGACCTTGTCATCAACTTTATTAAAATTGATATAATTTAAATGACTTTAACATTATCAAGGAAATCATAGCTATCCCACAGAATCGCCTCTTTATCTAAATGTCGTGGAGTGAACGTCTATTTTCACAAATCCCCACTTGCTCCTTAAAAGTTTACAAAAGCATGCTAACTTGGGAGTCCTTGAAGAATAAGGAAATTGTTGCTCAGTCTTCTTCCTGTTCTTCCCCCTCTGAGCCCTTTGTGATCTTCCACACCCTGCCCCCTCCATACACTGTCCTTCACCCCTCCTCTTTTAAGGATTTGTTTTGTCTAGCAAAAAAACTATAAAGGATGTTTAGCTGAGGAAGACTTGAAAGTGCCTTTTGGTGACAGAGCATACATGCGGGGTTGGGGAGGAGGCAGGGGGGCGCAAACTGCCACAGAGCTCTCAGCCAGCTGCCATGGGAAACTCATACCTGCATAATCAGGCTAGATGCAAGTCAAGAGCTTCCTTCTTGATGCAATGTGGGGACTGTGGCTGGAGATAGGGGCAGCCGGTATTCAAACACAGCAGGAGAAGACTTGCACAGGGGGGATGCCATGGGGTTATTAACCCTAATTGTGATTGAAAGCCATGAAGGGTTCAGTGGTATTTAAGGGGCATGTGAAATTCCTGGACCTAGAGCCCACAAAGGATGCCTGAGAGAAAGCTTAAACCAATCTGTATTTCTTTATCAAGGAGCTAGTTTCAAGGGAAATTAAACTGGTAATTAGGCAAATAGTCAAAGTGCCAGGTAGAAATTGTGCAGCTCTCTGGTAGATGGCAAAAAAAAAAAAAAACCAGAAACATTGCTCATAGGGTTACATGTGGACTGTATTGTTTGCATTCCATGATCCCAAGTCAGCATGCTCTCCATATGCTTATTTTTAAATCTTTATGTACTAGATGAATGTATACCTATTTAAGATTCTGTTCTTTCCTCAAGAGAGTACATAGGGAAGGTGGAAGAGAAGCCTAAGAAGCCATTTAAAAGGAGAAAGCCTGAAAGATCAAAAGTGTGAGTTAAAAGGACAGAACATAGCAAAGCAATATTGAAGAAAGAAAGCCTAGCTCCCACCCCCAGCACCATACTTGGAAAGACAGCATTTTTCACTTCTTCATATGATTAAGCATATGATTAAGCATCTCTTCATACGGTTAAATATAAGCAAAATTCTGATGATCTCTCCTAAAATATAAATATATTTTATGTACTTTTTTCTGAAAAAAAAAAAGAGCTTTGATGATAGTTTGTGCATAAGATTGATGTAGGAAAAGGCAACTCCCTAATTGTAATAAAACAAGCTCTATTTTAGGAGAGTGAAAATTGCACAGAAGGGAAAGCTCTAGAAAGAGCAATGAAGGATAAGAAATGGGTATTCCCTTGTCTAGGAGATGTTCTTCAGTAGCCATCAGGAACTCTGGGTCAGAGAACTTCTGAGACCAACCTGGAACCTCTACACAGACAAGGGTCTCTCATACCAAGGGCAGGCAGGTAAAGTTAACACTTTAAAGGCCATGCAGAAGAGGCTGACTTTAAGTGTCTAAAATTCCACTTGTTGGATTCTACTTAAATAACTGAATTTGTAAGGACTTTGGTTTGTTGCCAGAATCCTTATGTACTAATCAGTTCCAGCCTACAGTGAAGTAACAAACACCAAAGGCCACATCTGTGAAGATCAGGTAGAGCTTATCTATATGACAGTCTCACCTCCTAGTTTGTCTTTTATCGTATCATATTTACTTAGAGTGTGGCCTAGAATTTGTCCTCTATGACACTACCAGCCTCTATCCTGGAATATATCAGGAAATCAAGAATGCAGAGACTTATGGAGCAAAAGGTTGAATTAAAAAATGGAATTTTCAAAGTTCAAGAGTAACTGGGTCCCTGTAGTTCATCCTTCCTAATCTGACTCTGCAATAGCAAATAGGAAATCACAATGGGAATGAACATATGATTGGATAAAATATCTGCATTCTTGCTAGAGATGCTGAATTCCTTAGCTCTCTCCTAATTACAACAGTACAGAGAGTCCAAGGGGGAAAGCTGGTTTACCATTTTAATTCTGCAGAACTGATGGTTTGGTCAGATAGTGTTTTCCTATTTGAGGGACAAATTGGCTTTTCTCAGAAGTTCCACAGCAGACTTTTTTTCCTACATCACCTTAGTGTGGGGGTCTAAATGCCCAATTAATCTTGCTAGAACTGCCACCTTTCAATGTGGAAATGCAGATTATTAATTATTAAAAAGCAACAATTGAAGGTTCTCGTAACTAAAGTATAAATTATATTTGTTGAAGTCATTTGCTGTTTTTATGATTGATAATCGCCAATTCCCAGTGCCAAGATGACATCAAAGAATATAGTTTGGGGATATTATCCAAGGGTAAATTTAACTCATCATGCATACTCTAACTGTTGATTCTCAAAGTAAAGCTGAAATAATTTTCTTTCTTGTTATGTAAAAATTTCTCCTGCTGATAGTTCAAGTGTCAAATAGAAGTGTCAACTATCTCAGGTCCCTTTATTTCTTTAAAATTTACTTCATGTCCAAATTCTATAATATGCTTGTGCATTGTTTTTTCTTTTTGAACTTGTATGTTGCTGGTTTATTTGTACAGTCCAAGAATAATTCAGAGGGGTGTTGGATTTTCCCGTGCACACCAAGCAGGTGCAATGGGATATAAATTGTAGTTCAAGAATTCTCATAGGAAGTAAAAACAAAGTTACATGTCTCAAAAGTCTTTTAAGCAAATGCAGGAAAATTATACATGTGGTTATATTAAAGTATAATAAAATTGTGAAATAGGTCTAAGCCCAAGACATATCCAAGAAAGAACAAACTTGTCTGCTAAACACAAACCTCCCAGAGCAGATGACACCTGAAAGGTAATTCTCAGAAGAAATCAATTGTTTGAGAATAAATTCAAATTAGAAATTCACCTAAGTATATTCAACAAAGATTTGGAGCTATGAAGATGAGCTCAGAGAACAGATGATACAATGATATTGATTCAGATGATAGTGAATATTAGAACAGTGGTGAGCTGTGTTTTCACTGTCCTAAAGAAGAACAATTGGGCTAGAGAAATCATATAATTGGTAATTTTCTTGTCTGACATGCTGCCAACCAGGGTTCTATCCCTAAAACTCCTGAGTATAGGGTCAGGAGTAGCTCAGAGCATTGCCAGGTCTAAACAATGCACATATATATATGGGACCCCAAGATCCAAATTCTAATTCTTTACTGCCAGCTTTAGAACCTGTTAGCCTATTATAAAATGAGCATACATGTATACAGATGTTAGTGATTCATACTTAAAGCGCGATAATCTCTTTACCAGAAACATGATTTTCTATTTTCTGATTCCATTAGGTAGCATCTTAATGACATGCCTATACTCATAATTTAGAATTATTAAAGACAATGCTGAGTATAGTCATTAGCATTGTATTTAGCTTATAAAGGTTTTAATACAATTGAACAATTCTAGACTTTCCTCTGCACTTGATTACTGTATACTTAAATATGAACCATTTATTTAAATATCTATGTGTATATTATACCGGAAAAGGGGAGGAGAACTCCTGGAAGATCCACAATAAGTTCAGAGTTAAACATGATAGAAAGAAAAAGTGTATTGGATACAGATTGACTCAGAAACATTAGCATAAGTCATGGAACAAGTATGGCACTATTTCATTTCTTCATTTTTTTTCTCAACAAAATTTTATTTCTCATAGTCAGGTTTTAGCATGGTCATTCCTGAAGCTTCCTCTTTGTAGGTTCTCTGCAGCAGTTCCTGGGACTTATGTTCCAAGACTAACAGATCATGTTTCTTCTCCTTTCTATAAGAATTTTACTCCTGGGGCCCGGGAGATAGCATGGAGGTAAGGCGTTTGCCTTTCATGCAAAAGGTCATCGGTTTGAATCCCAGTGCCCCATATGGTCCCCCGTGCCTGCCAAGAGCAATTTCTGAGCATGGAGCCAGGAGTAACCCCTGAGCACTGCCGGGTGGGACCCAAAAAACCAAGAAAAAAAAAGAATTTTACTCCTTTCCTGGCAATCTACCCTCATGATCTGTCTTTCACAGTAGTATTTTAGGTACATATTAACATTGAATCAGGGGAATACCCATCACCAAATTTAACATATTCATTCAGCAAATATCTTCTGATCATATATTTATAGTAGGTATTGTTAGAGTTTCTTGAATCATGGATAAACGATACATAGCTTAAAGAAAACTAGAGATTTCTCAGAGGGTATTTCAGCTAACTTCTTGCAAACAATTGGAAAAGAACGTTGAGCTTCTGAAGACAAATATTTAGTTAATAATGAAAGGCAGAGAGAGAGAAACCAAGCACTATGTTCTGTGACTCAGAGATAGTGCTCACTCTACCAAGATGAGAATCCATGTATCCTCCATATCTTAGCCAATATCTGCTATCTACTCATTGGCTAATACAAAAAGCATACAAGGGGAAGTGACTATTGGGCAAGCTCAGAAATGGTCAGGAAATTTGAATGCCGCATATGAGTTCTATGTGAGCTCAGCAGGGTAGAGTAGGGAGGGAAACAAGGATACAAGGCAGCATGGAACAATGGAATGCTGGGACAAGCAGTTTGTCTTCAATTTGCTAGGCAACAGGAAAACTGTGCTTGAATATGTATTTGATTTTCAGTACACAATAAAGCTATCTAAAAAAGAATCTCTTTCTCATACATTATTTAACTCATTCAACCTTTATGGACCACCAGAAAGGTGATGGGCATTTTGATAAGAGCCTCAGGCCTAGTTCAGCATCTATAATTGCAACTAAAAGAGAGAAGCAGTGTGAAAAGCAGCATTAACCCCATATCTTCTTCCTTCCCCTTCTCTTCCTCCTTCTCTTTTCCTCCTGTGTTTGAAGTGTGTACACAGTGGTTATCAGCCTGTCTAACCCAGAGTGAAAGGGAGACTATCCTGCTAAAGTTAATGCAAACTAATGCTTTAATGATAGATTAAAAAGTTATCAAAAAGCAAACAAACAAACCAGATAGCTGGGAGTAGATATTCATCTCCACAACAATGATTTTGGTGTAAGATTTTAAGTTGAGGAATTTAGGGATCAAAGGGTCTCCCAGAAGTGCTTAGCAGTGCTGGGCTCAATTGTGATGTTTCTTGGCTCTTTTAACAAATGGTTCAATGCAAAGGCCCAAGGGGAATCCGTGCTGTATGGCTTTATGATACCAAGGACCAAGGATCCTTATCTGCCACTAGGACCACAATTGGTGAAGATTTTAGGTTCTTTGTGATGTCAGCGTCCAACTTCTGATTGGCCCATTTTTACCCTTTAATTTTTGTAATTCTGAATGGTGATCCTGATATGTTCCAATATATTTTGCTTTCCTGTAAGTAATATCTTATTTCTAAATGAAACTGAATTTACTCCAACTTACTCTCAAGACCTAAGTCAAAGATGATCTCTGCTCTAAATCTCATCTCAAAACTATGAGCTGCACATCCTTCTTAAAGTCAAGTAACACCTTGAATGTTCTCACCATATAGGAGCTGACAACCCATCACTTCTGTCATGTTTCTGTCCTCTCTAAATTTGAGGTCCCTGCAGCATAAAGACATTCTGTTAAATGCAGTATGCCTATTCTAACATGTCCTCAAACAGGTAGTAAATGAGAGATAGAACAAATAAGCCCTCCAAAATTCATGAAGACACTTCTTCATTTTTTTCATGTGAATTGCATTTGGTGGTACAAATTTACTAATCACAGATGTGATTCATATTTTACTATAAATCTTTATTATTAATAGATTAATGTGCAATTATGGACACTGTGTCTGGCACAAGAAATGCATAACAGATATTTTCTTTATAAATATTGACTAGGTAAATGAGATGCCTTGTTTTGCCAATTACTTTTGATAAACATATCCATTTTTTTCCTCTCTAGCAAAGTACTATAGAATACTGTAAAAAATTCACAAGGTTCAGAATTCACTATTTGCAAAATCCTGTCACAGGTTAAAAATATCTACGTCATTTATTTCCTTTTCCCAGTAACTTTGACTTTACATCTTCCTGTTTTCCTTCTGTAGTTTTATTGATTTGTTTCAGCCCTCCCTGATGCTTTCACATCCTTTATCTGCTTCTCCAGTTTCTTTATTTGTTCATGTTTCTAATCTAATCATAAATCCATCAAGCAAAAGTTCCAGCTTTATTTATTGCTAACAGGAAAAAAAAATTTGGCCATGGGATAAATGCAATTGATTATCAGTTCAAGATAGCCTGACTACAAAGAAAGGTGCAAGCAAGTCTGTAATTGCAGATACAGTAATTTAAACTCAACTCTATATAACAGGGATGTTTATAAGCATAGCAACCATGTTAATAATACAATGTGATGAAATTTCAGTACGGATTTCTTATCTCGACTCATTCCAAAACTATAGCTAAGGAGTCTTTGAAACTACTGTGCTGAAGTGACTGAAATTGGATATTGAGTATGAATACCACTGTCTTTATACTAGGGTTTAGAAACTAAGGTTTTAAGAAGTTAAGCAAAATGACCAGGAGTATAGGTGGGCAAGGCAATATTTGAACCTGCACTTAAACTTATCACCAAATACATCAGCCTCCTGCAGACTAAACTATATTCGATTCATATATGATCATAGATTTGATCTCCAAGTAACCATGTATTTATCCCCAAATAATGTCTCTCCATTTCAAATGTTGATAATAGTGGGATACATATGATGACCTCATGAGTATTCTGTCACTTCTCACTACTGCCATTCTTGAAGTAAGAATCTTTCCCACTAGGCTCAAGATTAGTTTTGTCATGGAGAAACCAAACAGGGACAAAATCACTTGCTTGTACAAGGTCATTTCTAGTTTGATTCCTAGAACCCCTATTTGGTTCCATGAGCAATGCCATGAGTGATCCTTAACATAGATTCAAAAATAAGTTCTGAAGTTAACTGATGTGCCGGAAAAAATACCCAAACAAAAAATTATATTATTATTATCTCATTTTTTAAAATCAGGTTATTTTTGTCAGCTTGCAATCTTTCTGTTTTTCAACATAACTGCTCAACACATTTGGGTATTCTGTT
Source organism: Crocidura indochinensis (assembly GCA_004027635.1). Lineage (NCBI taxonomy): Eukaryota > Metazoa > Chordata > Mammalia > Eulipotyphla > Soricidae > Crocidura > Crocidura indochinensis. Next base: position 51,760 of record PVKC010000017.1, read on the forward strand.
TTTTTAAGACCCATGATCTAAGATTGTACCACAAAACTGTCTACAGCTTTTTGACAAAGAAACAAAAAGCTCACAAGATTATATAGCATGAAAGTCAAATGCTCAGATTTCCAAAAATGAAAACCCCATTTATAACTTATAATTTATAATTACCTGCTATATTAGCAGGAAAAATGACAGATTCATTCCTTAAACCTCCCTTTATTTTATAAAATAATTCAAATTCCACTTCTGAAAAATCTCCCCATACTAGCCATATCTCAGAACAAATAATTTAAATTTTAGATTTTTATTTCTAGAATTTGTTTTGTCAGCAATTTACAAATGGCTACACAAAGTTATAAACTCCTCAAGCTATAAAAATCATAATTACTGAATATGGATCTATACTGAAATCATGGCTGGATATATTGAAAATGTTATAATTAATGTAGGTTGAGCATTTTAATAAACAAAATAAGACATATCTTCATGTATATATTCAAAGAATTTCAAGAAGAAGTATGGGCACTGCAATATTGGGTCCTGTGGAGAAATATTAGTGATGTCTCAGTTTCCTGATATCACTTGTGACATCCTGCTCCAAAGAAACTACGCACCATTTCTAACTGTCATATATGGAATTTTAATATAACTTTTTATTGACTAAGTTATATTTACAGCATCATTTCCAGTATTGTATTCATCATATAATAATCTATTTTCCAAGGTTTTCGAGAGAAGATGCAGCGCATAAGGCACATGCCTTAAACATGCCTTGCCTGAGTTTGTCCCCAGCACCCATTAGAGTCCCCAGAACACCGCCAGAAGAGAACCCTGAGCAGGGCCAGAAGTTCTAAATATCATTGGATGAAGCCAAAAACAACTCTCAAAAAAACCTATTTCTCTTATATTTTGTTTAAATTAACATATCAAAAGAACAAAGCACTATAGACATATAAGCATGTATTATTTTCCTAATGTGTTACTACATAGAAAAATCAAGAGGCTCTTCTGTTACATTTACATGTTATACGGACATTCAAAACTTGAAGAATTTCTGAAGTAAATGCACTGAGCCATAAATGCTCTATATTTCTCCTTGACCCACAGTATAGTTGCCATGGAAATTCAACTGTTTCTTTTATCTGTAACATTAGTTGGAAAAATAGCCCTCTTATCTTCTCTTAGATATAATTGGATATATATTAATAAAAATAACAGCACATTTTATTTGTTGAAATCTCAAAGTACATTACGCTGAAGAAGAAATGTGTTAATTGCTGATTTCGTCTATTCAACTCAATGCAAATTATGTTGACCAGGGAGTAAAAGAGATAATTGTGGATTTTTCAGACTTTCAAAGAAGTAAAAATTGCCTGATAGGGTTTTTTGATGATCTAGTTTAGTGTGTATTTCCTTTCATCTTTTAGGTTCTGTGAAGCAATACCTAATTTAAAGTCAAATCTCTTTCTTCTGTTCTCATACATAGCAGATGGCCCAGGCAACTACCTCCTACTATATAATTCTTTAGTGACATTTATTATTCATCAGAAAGGAAGTTATAAAACATTATATTTCCAATTCCTGGCTTGCTTAATCAGATAGATTAAGTGAAATACACTATAGAGAGAATAAATTAAATTTAAAACCATAAAAACATAATAAAGTTAAGCCTAGTACCATCCCTTGAGCCCATCTGACTTGTCTTCAGCCACAATGAAAATTTGGTGGGAATATATAACTAACAAGAAACAAATAGGCTATTTATAAGGGTTGTTTCAAGAGATACTTAGTTTTGAACCAAAGACTTTTGTGCTAGAATGAGGAAATTCGGCTCTTGACACAGACACCGATCCACATAACTGATATAAAGGCCATACTTTTAAAACAAAAAATGTGAGTAGAATGCTTATTTTGACTTGCATTTTGAATCTTAGTATCACTATCATATATAGCATAAGAGTTACAGCTGTATCCTAAACTTTAATGCTTGGAGTGGGGAGGAATGCAGTATTACTTCTGTATTTGGAGAAGAAAAAGATGCACAAAAGCCATAATCTGATGACCATAAGGAATAAAGTATACATTTTAAATCTTAATAGCTAAAACCAGAGAAGCTTTGGTTGACCACCATAACCGCCAAGACTGAAGTTAATTCTGGTTTCAGATTAAACTAAATGTAACATTTTCATAATATCATAACTGATCACCTGTAGTCGCCTGACTACAAAGAAAGGTGCAATATATTTCCTGATTGTTTTTTATTTTCAGCTAGTGTTCTTTTAGAGATATCTTGAGAATAGCAACAACATGGAGCTTGGGACTTTTTTTCATGGGAACTGCAAAGGAATATTTCAGTTCCTCTATCCCAGCAAAAACAGTTGTGATTGACTCTGACTGGATCAACTATTTCCATGTCTATTTTTCTCAATCAGTAACAAAAATTGGGAGGATTTTTTAATTCGATTAGTGTGAGGTTGAGTCATAAACCTATCCTTGAAACTCAAGGGAGAGTGACCATGTAGTTTAATTTAATTTACTTTGGACTGCCTTTAGTTTTTTTCTGACTCATGGGCAAGTTAATAGTCTCTTATTAAATTCCAAATATTTTGGAAATTTTCCAATATATTTTTGCTCTTGATTTCTAATTATTCCATTGTGGGCAGATAACATACTTTGCCTGATTAATCCTCTTGACTCATTTTATATGCTCCCAAATGATTTATCTAATTGATATTTCATTGAATACTTCATATATACTCTACAAAAACATATACTCTACTGTTGCTGAATAAAATGTATCCTCAATGTTCATTCATTTAAGATCTTTAGTAGTCTAATTCATCTACATTCACTTATTTATGTCTATGGACAATAACACATCTGTATTTTGTCAAACATTTTTTTCCCATTCTTGTTCTGTTGCATCATTTGATAAACACATTTTAGTTGCTAAAGACTTTTAAAGAAATATCTTTCTTTGTCTTTCCTATATTACTGTCCTTAACTGTAATTGATTATGATTAATTTAGTCTCTTCAGTTATTCATTCATTCCTATTATGGTCTGAATGTCATATCTTTCTAAACTTTTTGCCTAGTTATTTAAAGTGAGGTTTGTTATAATATATATATATAGATATATATATTATATACACATATATAGGAGGGATTTATTTTTATTTAATCTGGGGATGTCTGCCTTTAATTCATTATATGTATACCAGGTACATTAAAAGAATTGGTCTTTGTGTTTGTTTGGTTTGGCTTGGTTTTTGTATGGGGCCATACAAGCAGTTCTCAATGCTTATTTGTACTCTAGGCTCAGAGATCATTCCTGACCGAACTGAGGAGACCATGTGATGTGCCCGGGTTAAAGTCAGGTTAGTTATTTTCAAAAGAAGTATGTGTATCTGTTGTCTTTACCTTCCACTTTATAACAATTTTATGTCTCATATCAAACCAAACATTGTTATTATATTTTATTTTACCCTTACACTCTTACATTTTAACTATATTTGTTTCACAGTTGGATTATTTGTATACTTCTTTTTATTTTAAATATTTATCAAAACTCATATTATCCCATGCATAATAGCATTTACTTTGCTTTTGTATAAAATTTTCATCATATGAATATGTAATAAATATACAGTATTTGAAGCTTTAAAGTCAGTTTGAAATTTCCATGCTAAATCTCAAACATAGTTTATTTATTTGTTTGTTGGTTTATGGTCTACATCTGACTGCCAGGGGTCACTCCTGGCTCTACACACAGGAATCACCCCCCGACAGTGCTTAGCAGACATACGAGATGTTGGGGATTGAACTCAAGTTAGACATATGCAAGTCGATGCCTTTCTTGTTGTACTATCTCTATGATAGACTCCTTTTTTATATATACCTTTTCTGTTTTTCTGCTTCGGCCACAACCAGTGGTGCTCAGGGCTTACTTCTGCCTTTGCATTCAGGAATCACTTATGGAAAGGTTTGAGTGATCATATGTGATATCAGGGATAGAACCCAGATCAGCTGCATGCAAGGCAAGTGCCCAATCTACTGTACTATCACTGTAGCTCTCAACACACATAGATTAAGCTGTCAAAGTTCAATGCCTTTTTGAAATTTAAAGAAAATAAACAAATAAATAAGGGACAAAATCATAGCTCAAATGGTGGATCATGTAAGATACTGAGTTCTTCCCTACGCACCAAAAGCTAAGCTTTTCTGAGTGGACTAGGCTCCTCAACACTGCTGAAAGAAGCCTCAATAAAAAAAATTATGACTTTAGTTAATCAATTACAAGAAGCAAATTTCAACTGGTCAACAGCTAGATGCAGCTAATGGGTAGTGAGAGGGAAGCCTCAGGCTCCAAAACTAAGACCTGGAGACATGTGGGTCTGGAAGCAAATGTCTATGCAAGAAATAATCCACACAGTGAAAGGGTGCAAGAACAAGTTCAGGAATTCCAACATTCAAGCCAAGAATCCCCATAAACATACCTTCTACTCCTAAGAAGGAAAGCAACAGTGAAGGAAGGCTGAAGAATGAGCCCCTGCCTTCCTTACACCTTGGTTTTTATTAACAAGAACCAGACCACACCCTAGAGAGGAGAAGGAATACCACGTAGGGAGGAACCCAAGAATCCAATCACCAGATCACATCCAATGGTGGAGTATGAATACTGAAAAGGGTAGGTAGGACCCAGTAATCAAATAGGTAGTATAATATACAGCAAGTATAAGGTAGTATAATATACAGCCCTCCAAGCAGGGCTGTCAAAATATAGATCATCATTTGAATTATGTCTGTCACCTATTTCTGCATCACTAAGAGTTAATAATTTTTTTAGAGTCAGAGTGATAGTGCAGTGACCAGAGTTCTTTCCTCTCAAACAGCCAGCAAGGTTCAATCCTCTTCGATTCCCGGAGTCTGCCAGGAGTAATATCTGAGGACAGAGCTAGAAGTAACCCCTGAGCAATACTGGGTCTGGCCCTAAAACAAAACAAAAACAAGTTTTTTCCTTTTTTAAATAGTGAAAATATATATATATATATGACCTATTGTAAATATAATATGTAATTAATTTTAAATTCACTTACAATAGAAAGGTGTTTTTTTTGGGGGGGAACACACCCTTTGGTGCTCAATGTTGATTCCTCTCTATGAGCTAAGGAATAATTCCTGGCAGACTCAGGGAACCATTTGGAATTCTAGGTTTCAAACCGAACTTGGTCACGTGCAAGACGAAGCATCAACTGTTTCCACTGTACTATCACTCCAGCCTCCACACTTTAAATGTTTGGCGACAAAAAACTAGTATAAAATGCATGTTTTGTGCAAAAAGCACTGAAAAAAAGATGTGGCCTTTAATCATTGATAGGAGGGATCTGAGGCAAGAGGTGACCTAGATTTTATCAGGTATGATCCCCAAACAAAGTAAAACAAAAAGTTTTGTTGGAAGATACCCATGTTCATTATAAATATAATGAATATAAATAAATATATATTTATTTATTTATTTTGTAACTAGTCCATACCTGTCTATACCTCTTTTTCACTCAGTCAAGGAGTGGACTAGTTACAAAATAATGTATAGCCTCACATAGGCACTTAAGGTCTGGTCCTCCCCAGAAAATGAACCCCTATACCTTCATCTAAAACATGAGGAATATGTTCATGAACTCCTCTTCCCTTATAATTATGAAGACTTATACTGTGTAGAATCATAGGTGTCAAGGATGAAGATTATTTTGTAGTAAGATTAAAGTAACTTTGAACATATCGAATGAAAAAGAATGAAAAACAATTTGGAATTGTTTTAGAGAAAGAATTGTACTAAATACATGGGATTTGGATTAAAGAACAAATTAGGTTTGTTTTTAGTTTATTTGTTAATTTATTATTTGTTTGTTTGTTTTTCGGCCACACCTAGTGGTGCTCAGGGGATACTCCTAACTCTGCACTCAAAAATCGCTCTTAGCAGGCTTGGGGAACCATATGGGATGCTGGGAACCTTTTCAGGTCAGCTGCATGCAAGGCAAATGGCCAGCCACTGTGCTATCACTTCAGCTCCACTTTTTAAGTTTATTTTAAGTTTGAAACCAAGGATATATGTTAGGAGTCAGAATTTATTATGCAAGCTCTATACCCCATTACATTGCCTGATTTCATATTCAACCTCTATCTTAATCTGTATCATTGGGTATATCTCTGGAATGTCCCAGGTACTACTATTATGGCTGGGTGGTCTTTGCATAGCAGGGCTTAAGCAGTACAATTATTCTTAGGTCGTAACAGTCAACCATCAATTCAGGTTGGCTGAGAATCACAAGTATTCCTGTCCCTTTTAGACATACTTGAAAACTTCTTACCTGCATAAAAAACCTACTTCAAAATAATGGAAAAAAAACAACAAAAGTAAATATTCATGCCTTATACAATATCCCTGTAATTATTTAGTAAAAACATAATATGAGCTGACTCATAGTTCAGGTCATCTATGGTTGGAGCTCTATGATCAACAAAATTATCTCTAATATTCCTGTGTCTGTCCTTCATTTTACTGATAATTTCTCTTTATTTTAAATATTCCCCCTCCCATATCACAGTAACTAGAGACCCATGTTCTTCACTTTTGCATACTTTTAATAAACTCTATGAATCTTCTGACATTTTTCCAATGCATGTTAATTCATTATTAATTTGGCATGTATATATTTGCTTCTAAAACTACTAAATCTATATTTTCATGAATATTTTCCTTTTCAGGCTTTGTCATCCCATAATATTCATTGTAGGGCCTTTTATAGGTGAGAGTTGTGCATTTATCCTTTCAAAAACGAAATGTGATTGTGGCTTCCACATTCTTAACTTGCCTCCAACCATGCTGTTAGAACTATAGCTCTGAAACTTCATTCTATCTCCAACTTATCTGTTAAAGTCTTCCTAAATCATGAATGTAATTAAGGAAGGAAAATAAATTGAAGCAGATGGTGCAGCTATACTATATTTCAAGAAGGAAATGAAAAGTGAAAAGACACAGAATTACAAACCTTGCCTAGAAAAATACATTGACAACACTTCAGTCAGTACCATAGTCTTCCCTTATATATTCTCATGATTACTTTTTCTCCATTTTTTATTATGTATAATCAGTTGTAAGAGTCTCAAAGATAGTGTGATGCATAAGTGGTTCTAAATCATTGTCTATTAACAGAGTGGCAACTTCTCTGCATTAATCTTCCCACAAAACTACAGACCCTTCCCTCATTATTCCAGAGTAATTTTTAAGAAATTGCTTTCTGGGGCCGGGTGGTGGCGCTGGAGGTAAGGTGCCTGCCTTGCCTGCTCTTGCCTAGGATGGACCACGGTTTCGATCCCCCGGTTTCCCATATGGTCCCCCAAGCCAGGAGCGACTTCTGAGCACACACATAGCCAGGAGTAACCCCTGAGCGTCACCGGGTGTGGCCCAAAAACCAAAAAAAAAAAAAAAAGAAATTGCTTTCCAATTATTTAACTTAGAAAACCATTTTATTTATTGCTTAATTTCTAACAATTTTCTTCATGACTCATTTTCATTTTTAAAGCATTTGGTATAATAGCATAGTTGATATGATTTCTATCTTTTTTATGTTATAGCAATATAGTCTGTGACCCAGCATGTGATTTTCCATTAAGAAAGTCCCTTATGTACTCAAGAAACATACAAATTTTGGAGAAGATAAAATACTCAAGATATATCTTTTTTGGCCCATATCTTTCATTTCTTTCTTCAAAGCTAGTGTTTCTCTAGTGACTAAAAATTAACTGATATTCATGAACATATAGTCTTTATAAACAATGAAATAATATATAGCTATAAGAAATTATAAAACTATGCAACTCATTGCAACCTGAATGGACCTGGAAGATAATTATGTTAAATGAAGTCCGCCAGAAGAATGATAAGTACAGAATGCTATCACTCATATGTGGTATTTGGAATAAGTGGTTGAGGGAATACAATAGTTTAAGGGGAAGATGCTTAGGTCACCAATGGCCCCAGAGAATAGAAAGGAAAAGAAAGACAAATGATAAAATAATGCAGTGAGAAAATAAAGAGGATTTAGTTACATCAGCACCTGAAAGGTAAAAGAATAATAGAGCTAAATATCCAAGCCAGAGTATCAATAACACTGAAATCTTGAGACCAAATTTACCAACTGGATTTAAAAATATGCCTGTCAAGATGGCATGCTGAATTTAAAAAGATGGAGGGGGATTATGGGGGAATTTGGGAATATTAGTGGAAGGAAATTGACACTGGTGGTGGAATTGGTGTTGGAAGAGTATATGTCTAAAACTCAACTATGAATCACTTTGTAACTACAGTGCTTTAATTAAAAAAATACCAAGAAAGCTTGGGAATAGGAAGGCATTAAAATGTCTCTTTAAAATCAAAGGACATGTAGCAAAAATAAATATGAGAACTTAAGCTATATTTAAATTGTAATTATGAATGCACCTCGGAATGTATTAAATGTGGTAAGAATTTTGTACACCCTCCACCATGCCCAGGAAGAAATTCTTGATGAAATTTTTGTTTTAATATAAAAGTTATAGTTGTAAGTTAGTTGATCTATTCAATAGTAATAGAGGAGAATTAAACTAAACTGCTATTGAATTGTTCAATATCTTCATTCTAGTTCAGTAATTAATTTAAATATTTTATTGTTAATAATTAAGTTCATATATATTAGAAGTATGAGTTCTCCTTGGTGTATTTCTCTCTTGATTATTGTAAAACAACCATTTATCTTCCATATAACCACTTCTTTGTTTTGTTTTGTTTTTTGTTTTTTGGACCACACCCGGTGACGCTCAGGGGTTACTCCTAGCTATTCGCTCAGAAGTCGCTCCTGGCAGGCACAGGGGACCATATGGGGAACCGGGGAATCGAACCGTGGTCCGTCCTAGGTTAGCGCAGGCACCTTATCTCCAGCGCCACCGCCCGGCCCCCATATAACCACTTTTAAATTTAAGTCAACTTGTGTAATACAATTATGGCTATTCCAGACTTCAAAGAAATTTTTTCCTACAAAATTATCTTCCACTTTTTGACTGTGTGTGTGTTGTGTATGTGTATTCTGTGTGTGTATATATATTTAACTTTGCTATCCAAATATCTGCCTCTTTTTCTCTTTGTCGTTTTTTGTTGGTTTGTTTTGTTTTGTTTTGTCTTGTCATCTAGACAGTACTAAGAGCTTACTCCTGGCTCTGTGCTCAGGGATTACTCCTGAAATATTTGCAGGAAACATATAAGTTTACTTTTGAACACAGGTCAACTATGTATAATGCAAGTCACCTACCCACTGTACTATCTTACTAGTCCCAGATGTGTCTATTACAGGCAGAAGAAAGTTAAATTCAGGTAAGCGTCTGTTTCATATATGACTCTTGTGAATTCTGGACATTAACATTGAGTGAGTTTATTGTGATGAAGGAAGGTACTGCCATACTTTTGCATATAGTATGCATGCTTGTTTGGTTTGCCTCTTTTCTTAACAAATCTTTTTTTTGTTCAGATCTTAATGAAAATGCAGCATGGTAGAATACTGAAAATGAATAGAGAAATGAAAAATTTATGTAATTAAGATTTTGTATCTCTTAATTTTTTTTTACTTTTTATACTAAATCCCACCATTCTATTCTGGCCTGTAGAGTTGTATTTGATAGATTTGCTGTGAGTCTTAAGGGAATTTCTTTAAATTTCAGTTTCTTCTTTGATCTTGCTGCTTTCAACAATCTCTCTGTCTTTGTCTTTTGTCATTCTTCTGATTACAATGTCTGTTGTATTCTTTTTTTTTTTTTTTTTTGGTCTATCTGGGTCTATTTTTTGCTTTGCTCATTGGGCCTCTTAAATTTGAATCCTGCACTCTACTCCTCTGGGAAAATTTTCTGTATAATTTCTTTCAACAGTAGTTCTTCATTATACTTGCCTCTTATTCCTCAGGGAATCCAATGCTTTTTATAATGTTTCTCTTGAAGTCATCCCATAAGTCTCTGGTGTGCTATTCATTTCTTTTCAGACTTTGTCCATCTCCAGGTGTTTTCTAAATTTTTTATATCATTTGGGAATTCACTGATCTCTTCTATTACTGAAAACTTCCATTTACTTTTCTAATTTACCTGCTACACTCTTCAGTTCTGCCATTTCTGATGGTAGTGTTATCATTTTTTGTTTTCATTTCTTGTGCTTGAATGACTATCTGTGACATACTTTCTTGAGTTCATTAAACATTCTAAACATGGTGTCTTAATTATTATTTAAATTTTATGGAGCTCGTTGGAACTAACAGAGTCTTCCATGCCTTTATTTCTACTCTTTAAACCCAGTAAGCTTCCATATACCTTTCCTACTGACTCCACTATGCACAAAGGCATAGTAAATCATTTTGATTCACTACTCTGAGAACTCTCTAAGAAATTAGGCTGAGTGCTATTTTTTTCTTCCTTGATATTTCTCATTCAGTTATAGCAGGGTGTGTGATATTTAAAGAGTAGATCTTCCATGGCATGTGGTTCAGGGTAAAAGCAACCTTATGAAATTATAGATGTAAGATATAAATAGGAGACAGGAAGGATGAAAGAGAATGAAAATGTCTGAAATGTACATGTGAACTGCTAAAATTACAGAGGTGATGGAGGCTTCCTAGATCCAGACAGAGGGAAGAAAATCAGAGTTTTAATCCAGAAAAACTTGGAAGAGTTAGCTACTAAGTTATCCTTGCCTATCAGGTTGACCAAACAAGTACAGTGGGTCTGATGTGGATTTGAACTTGCTCTATAGTATTACCCTTCATATGACCTTCAAACCTGAAAGCACATTACTTTGACTTTCTGACTACTCAGACTTTGATTTAAGGTCTGCACAGTAGAGGAACTTATTGGAAATTCAAATAAAGTACAAGAGATCAATTCTACTCTTGTATGGTAGAAAATGGTGAAAATAAAAGTCCAGCAGAAAAATTTTCAACAAAATCTGAGTCAACCTTCTCAAATCACTGGTTTACTGTGATCTTTGGGCAGTGTTAGTAGTTAATCTCTCTGCTCTTCCTAATCTCCCAGGATTTTATAGGATTTCCTGATCTAATAAACTATCTTTGACTCTTGTCCCCACACTTCAAAACTCTTACTGATTTCAAGTTTCTTCCTATCAAATTATACAGTAGATGTTCTTTTATATTTGACGTCTATTGGTCCAGGACTCTGATTTAGTTCTTTCTTGTTTTGAAATTTGCTATTCATGAATTTGAGCCACATGTCACTGTTATTCACATTACAGTTATGAAATGAATTTATCAATAAATATTTAATGCAGATGTATGTACCTGAATAATTCCAGAATAATTTGTGTTCAGCATTTTATTCAGACTTCTTTTCTGAAAGAACAATTGATGCAATAGAAAAAAGATGTCATTGCTCACTGTCATCTGTGAAATGCCTTTTCAAGCATGAGCAACAGCTCAAGAACAGTGAAGAAACATTGTGGACACTTTGGTGACTTCTAGGTGAGTAATGATGTACACCAAAACCATAAATACTAACACTACTATAACAAGTAGCCAAACTATGACTTAGGAAGAGGTGTACTCAACTCATGGAACTACTCAAGATAATGGCCTACCCTGTACCTATTGAGCTAATTTTCATAGCCTCAAATTTATTTATTCTTTATTTCATTCACAAATACTCTTTGTAAATTACATAGCTATTTTTGAATACTTGTATATCATGTCTTCAAGAATCCCTGATTTCTCACATCTGCTATAATCCTATTCTCTGAAATCTATACAATAAGAGTGACCTAAATAAGAATAACATAAGTTAATTCTAATAGTCTCAGCCTGATTACTGATCAATTGTTTTCTATTGAATGATTATAAAATGTTATTTTTAAGTTAACTCTTTTTTTGGTTTGGGGGCCATACCAGGTTATGCTCAAAGGTTACTCCTAGCTATGTGCTCAGAAATCGCTCCTGTCTTGGGGGACCATATGGGACACTGGGAATCAAATCAAGGTCTGTCCTGGATCAGCTGTATGAAAGGCAAATGCTTACCACTGAGCTATCACTTAAGCTTTTTTAAATTAACTTATAATTGAAATAAAAATAAATAAACTTTTCTTTGTACATAATTAGGAAACATTTACATGTTTTCTGTTATTCCCCTCTCACACTGAAGAAATAATTTGTATGATTAAGCCTTAGAGATATTCCTTTTGTTATCTATATGTGGGAGGGCAATAAGCACATTTCTAACACTTAATAAAGAGATATTATGCAAGATTTAATTTTTTGGTTAATGCTATACCTAAATGAGTATGTTTGTAAAAGAAATTGCAATAAATAACACAGAAAGTCCCAACAATTTGCAAGTTATTTTTTCCTCAAAACTTCCTGATAGAGGAATAATCAATGAGAATTAGAAGCAGAGACATACAGGGACATTTCACACTACCCCGAATGCAGACTAGTTAGAAACTGGAATCTTGAGTCTAGCACTAGATCTGGTTGTTTCACATTCTAATAATAACTCTTCGGAAAAGTTAAAAAAAAAAGTTCTTGCACTTCCTGAAGATCTTCATGCCAAGATCAAATTTTATTGTAAATTCTTGCTTTCTTTATTTTCTTTATTTGTTTGTTTGTTCATTTGTTTGTATTGTTTTTGGTTTTGGACTACACCCAGCGGTGCTGAAGGGCTAAACCTTGGTCATAGGAAATGTCAGAGACTGACTCTGGGTCAGTTGCATGCAAAGCAAATGTGCCATATATATATATATATATGTATATATGTATATATATATACATATATACATATATATGTATATATATGTGACTATATATGTATATATATGTATACATGTATATATAGTCACACACCACCATGCTCAGGAATTACTCCTGGCTCTATGCTCAGAAATCGCTCCTGGCAGGCTTGGGGGACCATATCGGATGCCAGGATTCAAACCACCATCCTTCTGCATGCAAGACAAACGTCCTACCCCCATGCTATCTCTCCAGCCCCTTAATTTATAATGTATTGATAGTCTTTTAAGGAAACACCTAAGAAACACTGTGTGTAACCTTAAAAATATTGTATTCCCAAAATATACTTACCATCACTTGAGCTTTAGATAGTAGAGGGACATGCCTCCAAGTTTGTGGCACTAATCTCAGAGTTAAAGATTTGGAAATTTTTTAAAAATAATACATTTTTAAAAATAATTGCATTGATTGACTTTACTCTTGAACTATTATTTTGTTACAGATGAGGCTGTTTGATAGCTCTATACCCTGGGGAGAATTTCAATATTTGAACCAAATTCAGTCTTTGTTTTAATAACTAAGTCTACAATGTTATCATTTCAGTGATACACACAGAATCTTTCTCAGAAGGCTCTTTCTTTCCCTTTCCATAATAAGAAACTTCACTTCTGTTCATTTCTTATTGAGCCATATCAGTAATTTAGTCACATCTTTAGAATCCACTAACAGTAAAGTATAATGTGAAATGGCATATATGAAATACCCATGTAGATTTGGGTCATTTGGTCCAAAATTTTTGGATGACAGAAACTGTACATCATCAAATTTAAAAAACATACTGTCTTTGACAAATTAATTCCATTATAGAAAAATTCATACTACTATTTTATGACATATACACAAATTTAAGTCAAAAGTGTTCATTCGAATGGCATTTATAATTGGAAACACCCAGTGTTCTTACAGTGTAAGAAATTACATATATTTGTATTTTTATAGGCTATAATAGAATGCACTTGCTACAAATAATCTTTGTGAAAATAGGCTATCAAAGACAAATTAAATAATTAGCTAGAGCTATAAGGTTGCATTGTCAAGGTATGGCCTCAACTATGCATGAAAGATATAAGCAATATATTTCATTTGGTTTCTGTGATCTGGAGAGATGAAATAATCAAACAATAAATGAAAGAAAGTGCCATCAGAAAGATTGCACTGCTATTTTCATTTCACAGTTTTAAGTCAAAGAAACATGATTTTATATCCTGGCTCTATCAATGCCAGGATTCCATGATATTTGTGTAGTATTTTTTATGCAGTCGATTTGAATTATCATAAACAGTATAATATAAAATAGAAGAATGAGAAGCAATATAGAAAAGGATTAAATGGTTAGTCTCATTTGTTTTTCTTTTTTGGGCCATAACTAGTAATATTCAGAGTATATATATATATATATATATATATATATATATATATATATATATATATTTTTTTTTTTTTTTTTCTCAGCTCTTAGCTCAATAGTTGCTCCTGGAAGCACTCAGCAGGCAATGTGGTATATTGAAAATCAAACCAGGATCTTGTGTGCATACAAATCAATATGATTTATTTCTACGTGGATAAAGGAGATGATTCCATTGAAATGAAGTCAGTACTATAATAAATAGACAAATAAAAAGATCCTCTAAAACTTTGAACATCTTAAGACAAACATGACAATAAAATGAGATTATACATGTATGGTTTCAAATTGTTGAGAATAGGGGGCTGGAGCAATAACACAACAATAGGGCGTTTTGCACATAGACGATATGGGAATGACCATGGTTCAATCCCCTGACTCCCATATGTTCCTCTGAGTATGAGAGAAAAGATTTCTGAGTGCATAGCTATGAGTAAATCCTGAGTGCCACCGAGTGTGGCCCAACAACAAACAAAAATATTTGTGTTTTTTTATAACTCAAAAACACAAGGGAATAACAAGACCCTCATAACTAAACTCTGATTTAATTTCAAGTTGAAAGTTGCAAGCTGGAGTGCTTTACTTTAGGGAAGAAATGATTTATTATTCTAGTTGACTGACAGAAGCAGAGAAGGATGCTTCAAAGAGCCACATAGTGAACAAGGTCATCTAACTATGACAATATCCCCCAAAGCATATTTTTCTATCTCCATTAAGTAGTAACCATTCTCCAACAATGATACAACTCTCCTTTGCTTTGTTTCTTTAGTCTCTCAGCAAAATTCCATATACACATGCTATACCCTATCAACTACAAACTCGATTGAAAAATTCCCTGGCTGAAAACTCTGCTCATTTGTTAGGAATAAATCTTTGGAAATTAACTTATTTATCAATGTATTAATAGCTCAGTCAGTTAAAAGCTCAATTCAGCTTTTCCTCTTTTATTTGAGGAGGGAGTTGGGAAGAGTGCCACCCTTGGCAGTGTTATGGGATTACTCCTGAGAGTCATGATATGTGGATCAAAACAAGAACAGGTATATAGGAGGCAAGATCCGTAACCCTTGAACTTTCTCTTCACCTCACCCCATATTTTTTATTTGTTTGTTTTGTAAAAATGCATAAAAACTTCCTTGGATGTTTTGCTAAACATTATACAAGGTTTTCATTTAAAGGATGATTTAATCTTAACCTGTTTCCCTCATTGCCATCTTCTCTCTTTCACTGAAATATCATGGATGTCCCCCAATTCTCCAATATAAGTAAATAAAGAATCCATTATATGAAACTAAACTGGCTGAATGCAGTTATTCAAGTTTATCTGAATATTAACACTGAAAGGTCAGAAGAAAAATATTCTTCTGATTATCTTGCTGTGACAACATAAAGATGTGACTGGTGGTTAATCATTTTCACAAAAAATATCATATAAGATCCACAAATCCATTTTTCCCTAATATACCACCCAATTGTTTTAGCTGAAGTATTGTTTGAACTGGCATTTGTTCCATAATCTTCAAAATGTCATGGGATATCCTGAGAATAAAGAGCAGCCATAATATTAATTTTAAGCTCCAAACATATTCTGCTAACCAGAAAATGCAAGAACCTACTAGGAGTATGAGGGTCACAGGAGTAGTTGAGTTGTTTGGTGTTATTACTTTTTGATACTTTAATTTTTGCCTACGTGGTTTAAAGCATCTGGGGGTATGTAAATCTTTGCTGTTTGAGGTGGGTTATGTTGTTTACACAGGCACATTGCATGAGGAGAAAAAAATTAAAGATAAAATTGGAGATCAGGAATTTTCATCCATAAAAGGAAAACCTTATGATCATTTCATGGAATGAGCGCAGTAATAATTTGAAAGTTTCCCACTGTACCACTAAATCTTGGCATCAAGCAGAAATGCCAAATGTAATGTTTCATAATTTTTTCCATGAATATTCATTCTTTAGCAGTTGGAGAAAAATATTGTCATTTATGTGGAACAAAAAAATACTAAAATAAAAACATCTGGTAAAAATAGGCCAATCTAAAGGGAAATGATTTCACTCATTGTATTCTGCCTTTTCTTTATAAAGTTTCATATACTTAGTATAATTAGGACTTTGAATATTATAACACTTCTATGAAATTTTAACTACTCGTGTATTATCTTCTGGGAAAACTGTCTCTCAGCACTAAAATATTTTTAATGTATAAAAAGAGACCTGACATCTAAGTATATGACTGTCCAGAAATTAATATGAGATACTAGGAGAAATCACTGAATCCAAATTCAGACAGTAAATGATGCCGTATTTCTTTGAGGGTCAATTGCATAAATCATTCCTGATTAAATGAAATTTAATTGAACAGATGCTGTTACTAAAATATTAAATGCATTTATAAATTAGAATTTAAGGTAGCAGGAATTTCACAAAAGATCTATGGAATTTCTTGGAAAATGGATTTATAAATGCAGGTCGTTCATTGTTGTAATTTATTTGAAATGATTTGTTATTTAATTACATGTTGTATCATTTGCTGATTACTTAGAATTCCCAGCGCCTTCCAAATTGATTCAGTAGAATTTACTATTTTTACTAAATTAAAAACAAATATTTTAATAGGTTTCACATGTTTTTGAACTATGTGGCAAGACAACTCTCCTCCTTGTTGCCTACTTTTTCATATTCACTCAAAAGTGGCTACTACGTATGTTGAAATAAAAGAAAAAATAAGAACTAGAAATTTATACTTTCCAGATTTTTTTAAATGCTCAAAATTCAAGTCCATACTAAAGAATACCATTCTCTTGCTAGCAAATGACGTGCACATATGCATTTCTATCAGGTATGGCAATAACGACAGGAAACACTATAACTAGCATTGTCCAACCAAGAAGATGCTTATTTATAAAAAGAATGAGACATTCGGAAAGGCATGCTTCTGAAGAATCCTGTGTCTGCTTGTGATGTCTGGAACAGATGTGGCCATTTTGGGCCACCAGGATAACCAGAGCTAACATAGCAGTAGACAAAATCAATTTACCAAGTAGTTCGTAGTAGAATAAAGAGCAAGGTTCGCTGATAGCGTTTCCAAACCTCTGCATGATCAAAGCTAAAGTGGTTCCTTATGTTTTTTTTCTAATGTATAATGATAAGGGATTTCTTTAGTCTCAAACTTATTTGCATTTTAAAAGTCTATTCTTATACACTTTGACACTGATTTCTTTTTACTGATGCAACATTGCTTGCAAGAGTATAAGTGTTTCCATGTTTAAGAGGTTCAAGGTTCCCATAACAGTTCCACCAAGACAGTGTCAATATCCCACAGACTACTGGGCATTTTCAGTCCCTATTCTCTCTTCTTTAGGACCTAAATTCAGTCCTCAGATCCTATGGATTTGTTTTCATTAGACATTGTCTTTTCCCCTTGTTTTGCCCATTTATCATATATGAGATCAACTGCCATCGTCCTTCAGCTTTGAACTCATTTCACTTTGAATCATGCTATCAACTTCCACCCATGCTGCAGTAGAAACTTCTTATAATGGATCAATATTCCTTTGTGTATACACATCTTGTCTTTTTTTCCTACTATATGTTTTGATGCACTTGAGCTATTTTCAGGTTATTTGAGTCTATCTTGGTAATTAATTTACATTGTATATGTGTAAATGTTTATGTTTTACAGATACAATGATAGGACTCTATGCCCACTACCAAGGGACTCTACCACTTTCTTTAGATTCCTTCATGTCAAAGTTTCCCCCCATTTATTAACGTCAGTTCCTCTCTTTATCAACCAAAGTTTGTTTTTATTGTACTCAGCTATTCCCCTGTCTATTTATATATCACATCAGAGCAAGATAAAGCTGGTCTTATCACCTACTTATATTTGAGCATGAGGGCTTTGTCAAATAATGCATGAATATTAAAAGGATATTTCACAGTATTTGAGTGAAGAAAATAAAAATAGAATATAGAAGAAGTCATACAGGCTGGATTTAAACTGGATTTTCTAACTTCAATCTCCTTAACTTTTGGTTGTTGTGAGAAAGGTTTTGCATTCTGCGGACTGTGGGGTTGGGAGAATATGTTTGAGGGAGTACTATGTGATACTATACAAGATTCAACTTTCAGCTGTACAAGTTACCTAAATCTAAAAATTGCAAAACTGACAATATCCCCAAATAAATTTCACTTGGCAAGCCCATCATTTTTAATAGAGACTGATCAAATTTAAGATCAATTAGACCCATGGACCTAATGTATATTAGATGCAAAAGATATATATTTATTTATTATTTACTATATGCCTGGGAACATATTACTCCTGTGCAAAGTAAAACAAACATTGATACATGGTCTTCTCTTCCAAGCACAATGTAGATCTATATTGGAATTGTGCATGAGTATACTAATAATTCTATTCAAGCATAGATTGATTAGCATGAAAATCTTCTGTTTTTATGTAACCAACTAAGTTTCCTCAATCTTTTAGATTATTTATTTCCATACTTTTGTATAACTTAAAAAGTAACTGGCTAGACACCATCTGTCCAGCCCTGAAACCTGGATCCCAGACATAGAAACGACACAGTTCTTCACAACAGCTACAGGAAACAAATCCCATCCAGGGCATCCTTAATGGTGCTCGGACACCAACATGTGCCAGCTCTAATACAATATCCTGACGAGGAAAATGAGAACAACTTGACCTGAGAGCAGGTTATCCTACCCTTCTAGCTGGCAATAAGACTTTTCACCCCTTGGTCCGTCCAAAAGCCAAGATGGCGTTTTCCTGATGACTAGCTGATAGAACCACGACTGGACTGTATGTATCCTGTGACCAATAAAAAAGCCCTAGTCTAGGATTCGAGCTAAGACCTGCACAACAACCATGATCTCCAGTTCCAAACGTCCATCTGAGACAATTGCAATGGACTGTGTCTTCTGGAACCATAATGAAAGACGCTAGCCTGGGCTCCACCCTAGGATCAGTGCAAAGACCAAGACCACCAACCACAGAAGACAGATTAAAATGACACGGAGGGAAGTGCTCACTTTGGCAGCACATATACTAAAATTGGAACTATATAGAGAAGATTAGCATGGCCCCTGCGCAAGGATAACACGCAAATTCGTGAAGCGTTCCATATTTAAAAAAAATGACACGGAGGGAACAGAACTTCTAAAACCACAAAGAAAGGCTTCATCATAAGTTCCACCCCTTGACCTGTGCAGATACTGAGATCTCTAGATACAGAGACCTGATTTGATCACCCAGGATGGAGCAGAAGTCTTCCAAACATCACGAAAGCACCAAGGGGAGAGTAAATGAACTTGAATGGAGTCTATAGTTGATCCCATGACAATATACTCCAAGGGTGGAGAAACCCTATATCTTGTAGGCCAAGGAAATTCCTTTTCGAATGACCCCAGGAGGGGGAAAAAATGGCAAAAAGCACAAAACAATTTTTTCTGTATTTATCTATCTACTATTTGCCAATTTCTTTGTTTTGGTGTGGTTATTGAAGTTATTGTCTCCATTTATATTTATTTATTTATTTTATTTTTCTTCTTTTCTCAATGTGCTCAGCCACGTTTTTTTATTTTTTTTTAATCTCAAGACCATGGATTTTATGTGGTGCTTATCTTTATTGTTGGAGTGCTCACTGGTTATTTTATTTGACACTTCTTTTTGCACTGTTGAGGTGTTTCACCTTCTTTTTCCCCTTTGTCTCTCAAACCGATGATAAGAGTCTCTAGAAGGACTCTGCCCATTTTTGGCGTATTTGATTTTTACCCCAGTTTATCACTTTTCTCTTCTTCAAACAAAACCACATAACTACAACTATCTAGTCCCGCCTCCCAGTTAGAGGTGGAAATAAGGGAAGTACCAAGACCAAACAAGTATAAGACCACTAAGTTGTAAGCTAGGCACAGAGGGGACCACCTATCCTAGCAGCCCCAAGGGAGAGGGAGGAGGATATAGGTGGTAGGATGGGAAAGGAGGTGGAGGGAGGACAATTTGATATGGGAATCCCCCTGATTTTATGTTAATATGTACCTAAAATATTATTGTCAACAATATACAAAAAATAAAAAAAAATATTAAAAAAAAGTAACTGGATAGAATTATTTTGATTGATTTTACATTAATATTAATATCTCTTTCAACTCTAAATTCATATGTTGAAATCTTATTCCTATTACAATGATAATGGGCATATTTCTTTGGGATTCCATATACATGGGATTAATTATTTTATTAGAAAGATCCAAAATCATCACAGCTAATGGGAATGGTGAAGTGGAATGTTCAAAATAATATAGACGTTGTCAAAAAACATAGGAATGGAGCATACATTTGACACAGATATTCCAATTCTTGGAATTACACCGCTATCACAATGTAGAAGTGATATCTTCATTCCTATGCTCATCGTAGCAATATTCAGAATGGCAAAAAAATGTAAATAGCTTAAATGTTCCCACAATTGAATGAAGAAGCTATACCATGTATATACAATAAAATGTTATTTGGCCTTAAGAAAAGAAATTTGCTGTTATATGAATTGATATAGGGAGTTTCATACTAAATAAAATTAGGTAAAGGGAGAGAGACACACAGAAAATGAACATTCTCGTGTATGATATAAAAAGAAACATAGATTGGAAATAAAAATTTCCCAAAGTCATTAGACACAAACCTTCAATAGGATGCTTGCTTGTTTGGGGTATCAGAGATAGAATAAAGAAAATAATACCAGATACAAAATAATGATGGCAAGACATGGTCACTATAAAGGAGAAAGGGTGCTAAAAGGTAATAAAGCATTGATCATAATAACCTACCAGTAGCAGAAATATTAAAATTGATATTAAAAATTTCTGAGCATGGAGCCAGGAGTAACCCCTGAGCACTGCCGGGTGTGACCCAAAAACCACAAAAAAAAAAAAGAAAAAAAAAACCAACTGTTTTATGAACCACAGTTTTTAAATAAATTAATTTTAACAATAAGAAAAAGAAATAGAGTAAAGTTAGGGGGAAAAGGGAAGGAAAGTTACAGACTATATAAACCTCATATGGGAGATATAAAAGAAACACACTAAGGAAGCAATAGATTTCTAAAGAAAACAGAAACTTTAAACCATGTTTTAGTTTAAAGCATATCACTGTAGGGAATAATGGGGAGATTATATAGGGGTTGGGAGAGGGGATCCAGAACATAGTGAATGGAAACTGGTTTAAGATTGTGATGCTGGAATGTTTAATGCATGCATTTTTTTTTACCAATATCAATACTATAAATCACAGTACCTAAAATAAGATGAAACTTAAAATAAAATAATATGGAAGTATATCCTCAGACACAGAATTTGCAGACACTATAATGTTGGCTAGCTCACTATTCATTAAATGGGTAGAATTCATTTTTGTTTCTTTGGAGGGACCACACCTGACTGTGTTCAGTACTTATTCCTGGTTTCATGTTCAGGAAACATTTCTGGTGGTATTCGGGGTATATATGGTATCAGAGATGGAACACAACTTGACTATATGTAAGGCAAATTTATAATAAATAAATTATATATTTATAATATATTATTATAAATCAATATATATAATATCTCTAAAACCCAGTAAGTGTTTGAGATTCATGGATCTCTCATTCATGGAAATTTTTCCCCATCAGCCCCATTTCATGGAAATTTTATTTCTATGAAACAAACTGACATTCACGTAATATTGTTTTAACTTTGAGAGTTCAAAGAACTTACTCATTTTCAAGCAAGATTTTTTTTAAATGATTTGAGTACATATTTTATGTGAGGTAATATATCTTAGAGATATAAAATATGAATAAAAATGAATATGCAAAGTGTTTGATCTCAGGGTAGGCACTGGGGGAAGTCTGATTGAACTGAATATAGTTTATCTCACAATGATGCAGGAATTAGTCTCTACTAAAAATGAGATCATCTACAACATAAGGTTAATGACTAAGTAATGGAGTTAAAATTTAAGGTTAAATACCAAGCTGATACACTGCATTATGTAATTCTCTCACATAATGAGGATGGGTCATTAAGGATTCAACGCTTTCAAGCCTGCTTAACCCAAACAACAATGAAAAAAGAATCTAAACACAATTTCCCAGCTTTCAGATGGATGAGGTTAAATTGGGCACGACAGCAAATAATGAGGGATATTAGGAAGAACGCAAATCATTTAGTACATTAACGAAGCTCCTGAGCAGTTAATACTCAAGATATATCACTCTAGAGTGCATGAGAAACAGTCCTTTAGCACAGGCCAAGGAACTGCATCCATGTCTCTCCAAGTTTAAATAAAATCTTTCCTGGGTGATCAGCTCATGGGTCCCCTTATCTCTGCTTCCTTTCTGACCCTGCCAAGTTCTGAAGCAGACTGCCACCTTTTAGCACTCTTATCCCAGATCTCTGTATTTGGTGGGCAGCGGGGGGATCTACAAGGTGACCTGCTAACACTCTGAGAGGAGGGAGTTTCCAATGATCTAAGAGCGAAGCTAAGCATTTTATCAAGAGCAAGTCGCCATATCCTTGGACCGATCTAGAACTTGCAGATAAATTAAAGGTCAGGAGTGAACTTTATTACACCAATTTAATTGAATTTCCTGGTGTCACACAAGAAATAAGGCCACAAGTCGGACTTTTTGAGAGTGCCCAAATTAAAGATAATTTATAGTGGGGTGGGATGTATAGTAAAACATGGAAAGCTTTTGTTTTGCAAGCAGCCAATCGGTTTTATCCCCTACCTTATAGCTAGTCTCCAAGCACCACCAGGAGTGATTTTTTTTTTCAAATTTAAAAGGGATTTATTTATGATTTCCTGTTTATATTTAGCTTGTAAATACAAGACTGTAAATGTATTAAGAGACGATTTCTGTTAGATTTCATTGTGTCTCACTTCAAGTACTGCACACGTTAAAATCTGATAAGGGAATTACATTCAGTTATCTGAAATTTCCCATCTCAGACTTTTGTTTAATGTGGTGGGATGAAATTTCATCATCTCAATAGATACCACCAGCAGGAAAGTTTCTCCTTTATGACTTCTGGGACTTTCATTAGTTAGTGTGCATACAGTTTTTATTTTCTACATCATTGTCATTATCATCTCTATCTTCATCATTTTCTAATGGGATGCCTGTGGCAACTGAAGCACCGTTAGTTTCTTGGACAAGAGGGAAAAGACCAGTTTTGTTGGAAGTATCTTGTCTCTGGTAGAAGACCACATACCCTGGGCCCGGGAGATAGCATGGAGGTAAGGCGTTTGCCTTTCATGCAAAAGGTCATCGGTTCGAATCCCGGTGCCCCATATGGTCCCCCGTGCCTGCCAGGAGCAATTTCTGAGCATGGAGCCAGGAGTAACCCCTGAGCACTGCCGGGGGTGACCCCCCCCCCAAAAAAAATTGGAGAAGACCACATACTCTGCTTTGGACACAATTTGATCTTCAGAACAGGTGTGATTTCTGAGCACAAAAACAGAGAGCTTCCCCCAGGCCCAAAACCCTCAAAAATTTTAAATCCTGGAATCTTAAAAATTTACCCTGAATGTCAGGTTGTTATTTAGATTTACTTTCCTGATAATACCTGCTTTCATGAGACTGGTTGTTTTATTTTATTTTATTTTATTATTTTATTTTATTTTGGTTTTTCATCACACCCTTGTTACTCTTGACTCTGGCTCAGAAATCGCTCTTGGCAGGCTCAGGTTGTCGGGATTTGAGCCACCATCAGTTCTGGATCAGCTGCATGCAAGGCAAACGCCCTACTGGTGTGCTATCTGTCTGGCCCTGAGTCTGGTTATTTTAATGAAGAAATGCTAATGAAATAGGTTATTAATTAGCATTTCCATAATAATTATATCTCTTGTTCTGAACAGAACTTTTGCTGTGGTGAATAATATACAAAACTCCAGGGCTCAGTGACTGAGGAGTCTTGTAAACCAAAAATGCTCATTTTACCAGCAACACATTCAGAAAATTTACGCATTCTTCAGAAATCTTTACAAATTAAGTGTATTTTCCATTTTCTGAATTGAAAATCATTAGAATTGATTTTTGTTTAACTAAATCTGAATATGAAATGTCAAAAAGCTGAAGTTTGTTCCTTTTGTTTTATTTTGTTTCTCAAGAAGTTAATTTCAACTGAGTATAATCATATCCAACAACAATTTTTTAAAATGACTTTATGGATATACATTACAAACATTTGAATTGCTGTCCCAAATTTAAATTAACTTCTGTCAAAAGGACAATACTACATAGAATGTTTCTATCATTATTTTTTGGCCAATATTTAGTAACTGCCAAAATCAAGAGTAGATAAGCAAACTTTTTTTTTTTGGTTTCGGGGCCACACCCAGTGACGCTCAGGGGTTACTCCTGGCTATGCGCTCAGAAGTCGCTCCTGGTTTGGGGGACCAAATAGGAAACCAGGGGATCGAACCGAGGTCCGTCCTAGGCTAGCACAGACAAGGCAGGCACCTTACTTCCAGCGCCACCACCCGGCCCCCAGCAAACTTTTTTTTTTTTTATCACACTAGAAGAAATACACTTTTTTTTTTTTTTTTTTTTAGTGACAAAGGCACAGATGGCGGTGCTCAGTAATTGCTCCAATTTTCAAACATCACATCTGACAAAGCTTAGGTGATCATACAGAGAAGCAGAATATAAACTTAGGTCAGCCAAATGCAAAGTAAGCATCTTATCCAGGTACCTGGGGTCCTGTCCCTAGTACTACATATATTTTTTTTTAATTAGGAAACTGTTATTTAAAATTTTGTAATACAAACTTAACATAAACTTTTAAACTTGTAAACTCCAGGCTTTTAAAGATCTAAAAGTATTATACGGAAACATTTAAGACACTTTTATTAAAAAAAAAAAAAGAAGCAAGCTAACTCTGGAGGTTCTGGATATGGAAATATGTATGTATGAAACTATTCTTACAAATATCGTATGACACGTGTATTTCTGGATATATCCTGTATAGGCATGTGTCATTCACATATCCCCTCTTGATATGTGGATCTTCCAATTCTCTTTTTTTTTTAATTTTAATGCCTTTATTTAAACAACTTGGTTACAAATGTGATTGTAGTTGGGTTTCAGTCATGTAAAGAACACCCCACTTCATCGGTGCAACATCCCCATCACCAATGTCTAGGGCTTTCTCCATTTTTGGAGAAGCCATCAATCTCTTCTGAGCATTTTACTTATTATTCTTTCTTTTAAACCTTTCCCTCTACTCCTTCAATACCTTCAAATAAAACAAAAAGATAATAATGTAAAAATGGCATCACAATAAAAATGGAGAAGACTTGGTGATAAATTAACATAAAAAGAAATTTCTTTTATAGCTACTCTTCCCATTTAAATAGAAATGCTACTTTCTTAACTCATACCAAAAATTGGGTTACATTTTTTTGATATGACCAAAACTTCTGTAGTATTCCAAATTCGGGATAGAATGATTTCAGCTAATTTCACTCAGGGTACATCACTGAGTGTTGTTGACATCTGGTAACAGAAACATTCAAGTCAAGTTCTTAAATAAATAGAAATGAGCTCTTATACTGCAAGATGTCTACAGGTAGTTCACATCTGGCTTTCCTGCAGCAATTATGTGAGGTCATTAAGGATCCAGACTCTCAGGAAAATTCTAGGAGCAAACTTGTGGGAAGGAAAAGAAATTGAAAATAGAAAAAGAAATAAATTCATCACTGTATTGGGATAACTAACTGCTGCAACAAATAATTCTACAATTTTATTCATTTGTCAATTTTGTCCCTTTCTTAGATAATAATAAAGCTGGATGTGTGAGTAATTTGACTTTCAGTTCTCAAGAAAGTTTCTTAGAAACCGGTATGGTGTTGGTGACAGCTTAGAGACCTGAGTTGTTTCCCAACTGCCTTCTAAGGTCACCATATGATTTCTGTGCATTCCATTTTGCAGACACAGTGTGTTTAAACTAATGATATCAATACTATACACATAAACATAGAATTGGCCATGTACTTCCATAGTACTGTGTTTTCATTTCTGTAATTTTATATTTATCTGTTTTCACCTATTCTGGGAAACTGCTAACCACCTTACAAATCTAGGTTAAAGTAATAATTTAATGCCCAATGACTCATATGTAATCATCTTTGTACTACATGGGCATTGCTTACGTATGCTTCCATTCTGGGTCCCTTTTATCCTTTTACTACAATATTCCAATATGTTCACCAAGTATGTATCTCTACGTTCCATGTGTTGAGTCTCGGAGAGTCTCTGAATTTTGAATGTAAACATTACTTTGAGGATTCCCTCTCTTTCAACCCCCCAAACACAGAGTCCTAACAACTGCATCCCTTTCACATTTCTCAAGTTGACTCTTTACCTCCCCTAAGCCACTGTATCCATTCAGCTTATAATTTCTTATTATCAAATTACTGCTCAATTCTCCTATTTTATCTTCCTGACTCTAATTCTTCAACAAAGATTTGTATATGGATGGAAAAAGCCTTCATATTTTTATTACTCATTATTGTTATAGTTATTCAAAACATTCCTTCTTCCTTTATGGAAAATAAGTGGTTAACATATTAAAAATAAAAACTCTGTCCTAGACCTCAAACATCACAAAAACCACCTTTCAATATCCATAAGAATGACTTTACTACAGGAAACCTCACGAAGGCCTTCCAAAAGAGACCTGTGAATAGAAAGGACAGAGCATGCAGGAAATTAGAAAACAGAATATCAGAGTTATCATTTCCCCCGACTAAAATGAATTAGCTGCTACGAACCAAAACACACAGAATAATTCTCCTCTGCCATGTGGCTTGATCACTAGAAGGAAGCTGTTTCTTTGTAAAGAAAGTATGATGATGAAAAAGGACTTTAGGCATTACATTGTAATGCATAATATCATTGTATGCAAAGTGTACATGGCTGGAAATGGCCTTTAAATACCACTAAGCAATAAAAGAATTTGACTCATGCAGAAAGCTTTGAAGCACAAGGTTTATGAACATAATTTGTGTAGTCAAACTGCCTGTGTGATCAAACTTGATGTTAATAGCAGTCTCAGTAGTTATAAGACTTTGGTTGTGCTACTCTTTCTGATTTCGGGGGTTCAGTTAATTGTAAAATACAGATAATATTACCTAGTAAAAGGGCAATGATGAGACCTTCATCTGTCTCTCTGTGTCTATATCTGCCTCTCTCTTTTTTCTTTCATCCTTTTCTTATATGCATGTACACATATGTGAACATACGTGTTTGCATGCACATAGGCATGCAAACATTAATGTGGAATTGGTTTGGAGTCTGCTTTGTGCATACAGTGTCATAAACTTGCTTTTATACCCTACATGTAAATTTTCTCATTTCAGCTTTGTCCCAGATTTTCTTATATAAGGAGAGGGGGAAAAAACAATGTTCTTATCATAGCTAATCATATTTGAAAGATATGTAGACCTTCATTAAAAAATCTTTATTTATACTCTAGGAACTATTTGGAAGTTTATTAGAGATTCATCCCTCGTAAGAGAACAAATTGAAATATTTGACCCAGAAAAGTTTACTCTTGGTTTGGTGTTCCTCAAAATGAACTATATTATCTTAGCAAATGTCCATGACATTCAACATTTTTTTTCTTGAGAGAAAAGATGTTTTCCCTGAAGGAAAATCAAAGGGGCCTATAAATCAAATGATTTATACAATAAGACATAGCAAAAAGACTGAGATTAGAATTGCAAGCCGTGACTCCTCAGAAAGTTGTTTCCCTGCCTACAAAGTGATGAGCTATGACTTTTAGGTATATTATTCAAAATTATGTATCCTTACAAGTTCAACATGAGTCATAATCTTACTTTCAAATTTATGATCAACAAACACAAATTTGTTGCGCATTATGTTTAAACTCCTAATACTTTCCTCTGTTATCTTGGTCTAAATATAAGAGTCTAAAGACATCTTGCATAAGTTTTTCATTATTTTTGGAACAATGTACTTCTAATTTAGCATATCAATATGTAACTGGGGCAAAACCATCCTTTTGCAAAGAAAGGGAAAAATCATCGGTGTTATCTACGATTAGGTTATTCTATGAAGCAGAGCCATTTCTATAGCAAAAGTTTCATACCCATCAAAAGGCATTAAGCATTCGAAAATATAAACAAAGAAAGTTAAAGAAGCTGTAAAAAAAAACTGCAAAGCAAGACAGGATTGGGAGAAAGAAAACATTTCATAAACTTATTATAAATTTTTACTCTTTCTTAATAGCTGAAGTATCTACAACTTGATTTAAAAAAAAAGAAAAGCTTTGTTTTTCAGAAGATTTAAAATGAAAAGTTTCTGATATTTCCCTGCCTTTTTATATAGAGATGGACTATGAAATATTAAGATATAAGTGAGAATAATTTCAGATGGTTCTGGAGCTTCATATTTGATGATAATGTATCTTCTAGAGCTAGAGTTTTGGGAAACTTTTTTCTCATGAATTCAGCATCCATGAATTATTCTCAGAGGCCCCTCACATGGAGTGGTACAAGTGTCTTTTCTCCTTTAGAAAGTAAACAGCAATGTGCAAATATCGTTTGCATGTCTGATTGCCTGTTACTGTCAAACTCGGGGAGAACTAGAGAATTCATAGTTAACAGTTGCAGCATTTGGAGGTCTGTGCTTCCTTATTACTAGAAAGAATAAAATATAATGAACTTGATATGGACAAGGAATGCAAAGAATAAAATATTTCTTTCGGACTGTCGCCAGGCAATGGAACAAATGAGATTTATGGCAGAATTGAATACGTGATTTATAGTTGCGCTTGTTCTTCATTTAAAAGAGGAAATTAAAACCACACTTCCATATGATTCAATCTTTGATCGCTAGAGAATAGCTGTTGTGAATTAATTATTACAAAGTCTATTAGCCTTGTTCACCTCAGGTGCTGCATTCATTGAACCTTCCAACAAGTGTCCCAGGAGAAAGGTAATGATTCTGGTGTTTTATTTTGGGTTGGTTAAAATTATTCAAGGAAAAATAGCCAGCATTTGGCATTTTACTGAGCAGTCCGTATTTAAGGAGCTAAGTAAAGGCCTTGTCTTATGGAAAAATATAGTTCTAAATAAGACCAGATACAAGGCTTAGAAGGTTCATACTAGTGTAATTTTTTTAATCATCACCCTCCTTGAATCATATGTTTAAATTTGGATGAAAAGGCTCAAATCTGCAGCTTTTCCAGTTCTTATGCATTTCTATAGATATGTGTAGAAAATATTTATTTCACAAGAATGTATGCCTTCTTTAGTTTCAATTGGAGGTCAAAATAATATCTTCTCATGAATATTGCAGACAGAAAATCTAACTATGAATCACTGGAAAGGTTCTAAGCAGTGGCAAAGAAGGAATCTGTTTAAAAGATGTTAAAAATAAATACTTCATTACAACTTAAAAAGATAGATACTATAGCTGTGCAATTAATCATCCCAAACCAACATTCTTTGAAGAGATCATAAGTCTACAGATGGCATACAATAAAAGTCGTAAAAGAAGACAGTCTATGTAGAGTTTGAATACAGCCATATATTAGAGGATTTCTAGGTTCTATTGCCTATTTAAATCTGTAAACAGAAAGTCAGTGATTATGATAGAGCAACATCAGAAAGATTATGTTGACAGAAGAGTCTGGCTCTTTAGATATTTCTACTCTGGAAACTGGGCATGTCCATTTTTCTTTGACTCTCTGTAGAGATGATTGAAGAAGAATAAATCTGTAATAATGGAGAGTTAGGATCCTTCTGATTGCTTGTGATAGAAAAAAATTATTCAGTAGTGGTTAAAGAAAACCAGAACAGATACTGTCTCAAGTTCTTTCGGAAGCTAATGGATCTTAAGAACTTCAATAAAAAATAACTAGAACTCCTGTTAGCTCCTTGTACAAGACTCGCTCTGCAGTTCTGCATCCATTTTCCTATCTCATCTCTGCTCAGTGGCAGATCTATTCAATGATACCAACATTCTAGATGGAAATTTCGTCTTTGTTGGGAAAGAGATAACCACGAGACTCTAACGTTCACAGCTTGTACTACAACTAGAAAAATGGGCATCCCTTTCTTGGAAGTTTCAGGACAACCCCCCAAAATTTTGGCAATGATTTGCTTGGCCCTTGCCCTATTTTTGGATCAATTGCTGTGCCAGATTTGAATAATCAACTGAGTTCGATTGATGCTAAAAAGTGATAAAGTATTATATATGAAACCCTATCAGCAATAGTAATGTAAAACACAGTGCAAAGACGAAAACAAACAAAAGCAAAACAAAGTCAAGCATGTATCACTGAAACAGATGGATTGGTGGGAAGGAAAAGAGGGCGCAGCATTGGTTTAAGGAAGCAGACCTGGATAAAGGGGGCCAATGAGATAGCACAGTGGCGTTTGCATTGCAAGCAGCCAATTCAGGACCTAAGGCAGTTGGTTCGAATACCGGCGTCTCATATCCCCTGTGCCTGCCAGGAGCTATTTCTGAGCAGATAGCCAGGAGAAACACCTGAGCACCGCCAGGTGTGGCCCCAAAACGAAAAAAGTAAATAAATAAAGGGATCGATGTTGAAACATTGTATGCCTAAAACCCA
The DNA here is from genome assembly GCA_004027635.1 of Crocidura indochinensis. Taxonomy (NCBI): domain Eukaryota; kingdom Metazoa; phylum Chordata; class Mammalia; order Eulipotyphla; family Soricidae; genus Crocidura; species Crocidura indochinensis. Next base: position 82,679 of record PVKC010000017.1, read on the forward strand.
GTTATAATTACCTATACTTTCCTGGTGACTAGGAAAGAAACAAACAACCACAACAACCACAACAACAACAAACCTTAAGTGTGTCCTGTGTCCATATCTACTTAAATTTAAGATACTCAGAATATAATGAAAGTGGTTCACAGAGATAAATCACCGTACCATCTCCACGAACACTGAAGCAATGCTGAACAAGAAGAAAAAACAACAGATGTCCACTACAAGCAAATTAAAAAATGTTCCCCAACGATGTTAATTATATATCTATTGCCAGTTAGCTACAGAAGAAATATGAAAGATTGTCAGAAAAAAAGGTAGAATAGCTAGTGTTCCAATTATTTGTTAATTTATGCCATTACATACTGTTTAATGTCACTACTATTTTGTGATAAACACACACATATATATTAATTATATACATATATGGATTCCACAACTTTTTGTGGAAATTGTGATATAGGGATTGTTTTTATAAAGTAATGTATTACTAAAGTTAATTTTAATCTCAGCTTATTGTGGTAAATGCAATAATAAATATAATAATGGAAAACAATTATTCACAGTTATACTAGTTAAAATATTTTGGAAATGTGTTTTATCCTGCTTTCTTTTATTCTAAGGTATTCACTACTTTTTTGTGTGTTTTTTAGTTTGATTTTTTTTGGGGGGGTCACACTCTGCAGTGCTCAAGGGTTATTCCTGGCTCTGTGCTCAGAAATTGCACCTTGCAGACTTGAAGTCCATATGAGATGCCAGAGACCCAACCCGGGTCCATCCCAAGAGGCCACATGCAAGGCAAATTTCCTACTGCTGTACTATCACTCCAACTCCATTTTCCCTACTTTTTTAATATTTATATTGTAGTAGATGGTATATATCAGGGGTGACAAACACGCAGCTCTTGAGCCACATGTGGCTCCTGGCCACAAATGAATGCTGCTCTTTGCCTCTTAGCATGATTTTGTATACTGTGGCTCTTTGACAAGTTTGGATTTTGTTCTGCTGCTTCTGAGGAGAGATCTCCGAGCGCATCTCCCATCCCTCGGAAACAACTGCTCTGGCCAGCGATCAGGGTGACCCGTGTGTCACATGTCGGGTCACATCTGGCAGTTAGTTCTTAGTGTGGAGGACGCAGCACACCTTCATCATCACTGCAGGATTTTGACCCTCACTCAAAATGGCAAAATGTAATATGTGTTTAATAGATCATTGTTAAAATTAGATGCTTTTGTGTGAGTGTTTATCTGTTTTGGCAGGTCACTGCGTGGTTTGGCTCTCTGGCTCTCACAGTTTAAAATTTTGGCTCTTTGTGTCAAACTTGTTCGCCACCCCTGGTATATATGATCATGTAATATCCACTATCTTTATTTAAATTATAGTAAAATAATTCTTCTTACATAATTTTCAAGGTAATAATTTTATGGATATATAAAATCGCCTTCATATATTCCTGTTTCTTAACTTAAAATGTATATAATGTTTAATATTTTATAATTATAAACAATACTTCCACTAATGTGTTCTTACCAGAGCCAGCATGTGGCCAACCCTAATTCTATCCTTAGCATCCTATATAGTCTCCTGAGTGAGGGGGACCAGGAGGAAGTCAGATAAGAGAATAGTCAGATGTGTACCCTCCCTAAAAAAATCCATATATAATTGAGTTGGTAAATTTTGCCTTTGTTTTTCATTTAGTCATTGACTTGTTGATTTTCATACAATCTCAACATGTTAACTTATAAAATTGTTGGAAGATTGCAGTCGGAGAAATAGCATGGAAGTAAAGCATTTGCCTTGCATGCACAAGAACTGTGGTTCGAATCCAGGCATCTCATATGGTCCTCAGAGCCTGCCAGGAGCGATTTCTGAGCAAAGAGCCAGGAGTAACTGGGTGTGACCCAAAACAAAGCAAAAAAAATTGTTGGAAGATTAAGCTGACTATTCAGTAAGTGTTTTTGGAACCCAAATTAGGTATTATGAAGCACTAGTATAGATATTTCATCTTCCGTAGGACAGAAGAGATGGAATAAAGGAATGATACAGAAATGGAAGAATGAACAGCAATCAAGATCATAATTAAACATTAAAACAAATGTATATTAAAATGTATTCCATAGACAAAATTAAAAAAGCAAAATGGCATGATTAACTTGGAAAATTACATGTATTTTAGTATGGCTAAAGAGCACATGGATTGTAGAGGCCGGAAATCTGTAGGTTATCTGCAGACGTTGAAAAAATTAAAATGGGATTCCTATTGAGCCATTTCTTCCTATATTTGTACACAATAGCCTTGCTCAGATTTTTTCCTTCAGTTTTATTGAATTCTCAACCTGATATAAAATCTGAAAGATAATGTTATCTCAGAACTCAGAGGATGGGATGAAGTAGAAAGGAACAGAGGAGTACAGGTAGATAAATCTAGTCTTCTTTCTTCTCTCATCATAGAATACACAAATAATTTCCTTCGATAAATACTGGCTCATCTTTGGTTGACAGAGCATAATTATCCTTGTGAACCATTCTCAGAAAGTAGATAAGAAATGTGTTAATATGTCAAATATTTCCTTGTACCATTTGTCTTGTCCAAAGTTGAGATTTCAAAAAGATGCGTACCACCCATGGAAAAGAATCACATTACTTTTTTCATTGACTCTAGGAATGATGTTTGGGATTTTTTATTGTTTTTCCTACTGGGAAGAGGAATAAGGTAACTGTATTTAATAGACTCTCCAATTTAAAAAGTCAACAAAAAATAATTGGAAAAGGCACAATCCAGATCTCCAAGAGCATTTAATGGGGCTTCTATACTTTCTTTTTGTTTGGTTTGGTTTTGTGCCACACCATGCAATGCCCAGGGCTTACTTCTGGTTCTGCAATTAACAATTACTCCTGGTGGCTCATGGAACCATATGGATGCTGGGGATTGAACCTGGATTGATCCATGAAAGGCCAACACAACCTGCTGTACTATCACTCTGACACCTCTATACTTCCTTACAACAGATTTTATAAATGATTAAAATACATTCTTCTCATTCATAATGAATGAGAAGTGAATCTAATAGTTTTTACAATCAATCTGATTCATGTCACCAGTCTGTAGACTATGAGATGAGGGCCACAATCAGTGGAGCAAGAAAGCAATTATTCTTGGATAATTCTAGTATACCAGAGCAGCAGAGACTAAGTGTGACTCTATTCTTAAGTATAAATTACATGTGTTTGTTTGTTTGACCTTGCTTAATTTAATTCTTTGCATTGCACATGTGAAAGTTATAAAGGCTATCAGAGGGAATAAGTGAAGGAGAGGAGAAGTGGATGGAGTATTTTGGGGCTGATAGATGGCACTGGAATTTTGGAGTGGTTCTGGTGAATATCTGCACATAGAGGTGATAAACTAGAGCTCTGGAGTTGTATAACACTATGAACCAATGTTAAATTAATATAAAAGAGAAACCATGAAGCAAATTACTAACCCATCATTTCTATACAGAGGAACTGAATTCTAGACTTCTGCTTCCCTTGCACTTTTAGCTCCCCTTGGGGTTGGTCCATTCTGACTCATCCGCCTAGGTAAGTACAGCTCCCGAACTTCCTCTCAAAGGCAGTGTCACTGGACACAGAAAGATATACACAAATTAATAGCCTGCACATCTGTTGTTGCTAATTCACCTGCCAGAAATCCCAAGCCATGTTACTAAGTCAGGAAGTAGTAAAAAACAAAATAGTGGTCTGAGGGTAAGGGCGGGGGTAGGGTTGAGAAATAAATGGTTTCTCTGGAGATCTGAGTCCTTTCTCTATCTTTCTGCACAACTCATTAGAGAACTTAATTGAACCACTTTCCTGTCACTATCTGTCTGTGAAATAAGGATAATTATTGCTGCCCTTTCCTTTGCCCTTTGATAACTTCACAGGGGTGTTCAGAGATGTTATGAAGATTAATAAGCCAAATGCTTTCGAGTGCTTAAAGCTCCCCACAAGGGAAGAAGCAGCAAATTAAAATCCATTGCTCTGAGAACAGAAGGGGCCAGATAGCAGAGTCCAGTAACCAGATCCCCTGCAGTCCCCAGCTGTGGTGGGGCTCTTTCTTCCCATGACTACCTGGTCCATAGGGAATGCGTTGAGAAATCCATCACAAACCCCAGCATCCTTGCTTGGTCCATATGTCATCTCAATAGCAGGAGTCTGGAGAATACAATACACCTTACCCATTCTTTGTCTCTGAATCAAGAGATGATATGTGACTGGTAAAGAGACCTTCCAGTATATCTTCATCATGATTCCTGGATTCTGGAGCTAGGTGACCTCATATGGCAAACGAATCTGGCAGATTTTTAGATTAAAGTTGCCAAAGTGGGAGCATCACCCTTGATTATATGGGTGTTTGCAAATATAAGTAGGAGGACTCTGATAAAAAAAAAATTAGGCAGTAGAACTAGAATCTGAAATGCTGTCACTCCTAGATTAGTATAAAATAAGTGAGGAGAATTGGCACATAGAAAGGTAAGAAGCGGCCGGAGAGATAGCATGGAGGTAAGGCATTTGCCTTTCATGCAGAAGGATGGTGGTTCGAAACCCGGCATCCCATATGGTTCCCTGTGCCTGCCAGGGGTGATTTCTGAGCCGAGAGCCAGGAGTAACCGCTGAGCACTGATGGGTATGACTCAAAAATCAAAAAAAAAAAAAAAAGGTAAGAAAATGGGGTCTTTTTTATTGCATCCAATCGGGGAGGAAACAAATAGAGTGATGCCCAATTTAAGATCTATGACCTCCTAAACTGTAAGAGGCTATTTAGTATTAACTTTGTCACTTCTTGACAATTTTTTGTAATAATAGGTAACCATTGCTATAGAATTGGACAGTGGGTTGAACAGATGACTTCCAAAAGATAATCTGATAAACCACTACTTAGAATATATGTATGGAAATTGATTTGGTGTATGTGTCTCTGCAGAGGCATTTAACCACAAGTTCGGAAGTGAGATCATCTAGAATCAACCAGATGGTCTCTGATACAACCATATTTTTAAGAGATCCAAGAAAAGGAAATGCGGAAGAGGTCTATGAAGACTAAGACTAAATGCATGAGAGTCATATGGACATGATAAGAATGCCTGGATATATAAGAATCTGGAAGAGTTAATTAACTATTTGCCCCTTAAAATATCAGAAGGCCACAGATATGCAAAAATCTGGCTTTAGACTTCTCACCTCCAGCACAATGAGAGACTATATTTCTGCTGTGAGCATAAAATCATAAAATTTCACAGGAACAGGCTTGAGTGTCTTAGTATTCTTTGATCAATAAATACAAGAGGAGAAAAAAAGTTGATTCCACTCTGCCTGCTCCTTTTTAGCAGAGGCTGAAATTTATATGTTGCTGCACTGAACTATGCCATGACACTACCATCTGCTCCCAATAAAAATGATATGAGAATGATTTTTTAACAAAGAAACTGGAAGAACCGAATACTGCTAGGGAACTAGAATGTGTCTGACATACGCCCCTCTCCCTTTGTAGAGGACTATTTTGAGACGACATGACCAGCTTTCAGATGAATAGCATATGATGTTCATCATCTTGGGTGTCAATGCTGCCTGTATAGTATGAAGCGAAAAATAGATTTTGACCACCCATTGACTACTGGTTAAGCCAGAATAAGAAAAAGTATGAATAATTTGCAACTTATAGAAAAGTAAATTAGACATTTCTGATTATACTTCTCTGGAATTCTAATCATTCGAATGAGTTAGCAGTTGTCAAATTTGAATGTCAGAAAAGTAATGCTTATATTTTAATCAAGAATTGCAAAATACTCTGCTGAATAGATGATTAATAGTGCAGGCACCATAATAGCTATAAGCTCAGGCATTGCAAAGAACAAAAGCCTGGTGCGGTATAATAGGAATGTGGTGTGCTTGGTAAATCCCAGTTTGTCTTGAACCCATGCACACAGACTCAGTACATATCTTCAAACTTTTATATTTCACAGAAATATGCAGAAGCATTTTGAGCAGGATGGAACAGCAGTAGTCACAGACTGACAATTAAAATCTTCTCCCCGGGAGATAGCATGGAGGTAAGGCCTTTACCTTTCATGCAAAAGGACATCGGTTCGAATCCCGGTGCCCCATATGGTCCCCTGTGCCTACCAGGAGCAATTTCTGAGCATGGAGCCAGGAGTAACCCCTGAGTACTGCCGGGTGTGACCCAAAAACAAAAACAAAAACAAAAAATCTTCTCAACATTTTGTATTATCTTTCAGCAGTACTGGAATTGAAAAAAATAAGACTTCAGGTGTTCAAAAGCGCAAGGATAGAGTCTGAAAAGACGGCCTGAATTGAACCTTAAGACCCAAGATATGATATTAGACACCACTGTGATGTGAGAGAGCAAAAAAGCATTTTCCAGAGAGTTTGATTTTGTCTAACACAGATTAGTATGCGAAGGAGGGAAGCATCCCAGGGGTCAAATAAAAGATGATGCATTATCTGTCAAATTTTCAAAACAATAAATAATGGTAAAGCTTAGCCCACTTTTTATTATCACTACCCATGGTCAGACCTAAATGGTATCAATGATAAAATGCTCCTTCCCATGTGGTGGAAAGGAATAGTGTGTGCTTGAGGAAGGAGCACAGATGAGCCAGAGATTGCCTGCTCCCTAAGCATCTTGGTGGTACATGTATGTCAGTAGAGAAGAGGAGAACACAGCACCAGATCACATGACACTCATCACACAACATGACAAAACACATAATCCAACATGATGCCATACCATCCTGCACAACAACACAACACACATCGAAACACACAATTTAATGCAACATGTGACACCACACCACAGCACACCAAACAATACTACACCACAATGTAAACCACCACAAGACATACTCACACCCCATAATACAATGGGTCAGACCACAGCACATCACACAAAACTCCACCACAACACACAATTCAATAACAGCCTCAGGATTGAATACGTGGCTCTGAATTTCAACACTGGCATTTCCAAAATGAGGCTCCGTGATCTTCCCATCTGGGTACAAATTTCATAGCTAATTTATTGTTTCTTTGAAGGACCAAATGAAACCACACTTGTAAAAGAAAATCAGAAAATATCATAAATATACAAGTCAACCCTGATATAATAATTACTTTATTTTTGAATTAATCATACATTCTATAATAGTGGGCATTTTATCTTTCTTACATGTGTAATCCATTTGACTTTATAAGGCAAACTATTTCTCTTTTTTTTGGAGGGGGGGTCACACCCGGCAGTGCTCAGGGGTTATTCCTGGTTCCATGCTCAGAAATCGCTCCTGGCAGGCACAGGGGACCATATGGGGCACCGGGATTCGAACCGATGACCTTTTGCATGAAAGGCAAATGCCTTACCTCCATGCTATCACCCAGGCCCCATGGCAAACTATTTCTCACTCAGATGAATAGATAGGAAGCAGCAAAACCTGGAAGCCCAAAATAGTCAAATATTGACTTCTTTAACTATTGTATTATTTTGGGAGAGGACTGTTTAACATTACTTTAAATTATAACCAAAGAAAAGATGATTAAAAGAAAATATTTCAAATGTTCTCTTTCTTGCCATCTTGCTACTCTGCTACTGTATTCTGCAGAGAATATTCCTTAAAATATTCTGAATATTTTAAGGAATATGCTGAACCAGGGAAGGGGAGAAAAAAATATATGTGCTTAACGGGTTCTGGCGTCCAGATGAGAGTGACATGATCCTGATAGATAAGAGTTCAACATCTTGAGGCTCTCATTTAGATTCAGAAGCCCTGGTAATCAGTAGGGACAGGTGTTCTGGCAGACGTGTGGATTTACCGGACCAGCATACACTTTTTCTAACTTGAAAAGTCAATTTTGATTGCCAAATTTTGCTTTAATCAAACAAACATTGGGGAAACCCAACTGTGATTGTGATGCTTGTAAACTATAGAACAAGATCACATCAGAAAGGTAAAAAATGAATGGAAGATTCTCTAAGTGGACCTCTGGGAATTTATGAAACAAAGCCCCATAATTTGTCTTATTTTTCCAAATTTTAATGTTATCTCTTAAGCACTTTGTCTCAGAGTTCTGAGCTTCATGTTAACAATGTTAAAGAGAACTGTGGAGGGATGCACAGGAAGGAGAAACTATTTGTAGGAATCAATCAGTTTTTCTATGTTATTGGAATCCCAGAGGAGAGAATACATTTTTTTATTTTGTTTTGGGGCCACACCCGGCGCTTCTCAAGGGTTTCTCTTGGCTCCGCACTCAGAAATTGCTCTTGGTAAGCTCAGGGAATCATATAGGATGTTGAGGATTGAACCTGTGTGAGTCCCAGGTTGACCACATACATGGCAAATGTTCTACCTATCACTCCGGCCCTGATTTAGTGAGTGCTAACATGTTCTTGACACAAACCATTTATCAATTTGTATAATTGAATATATTTTAGCCTATACCATTTGCATAAAGATATATGACATCATTTCAGAAAAATAAATAAACCACAAAACACATATACCTTCTAAAGGTATAAAGGTATATGTGTGAACTGATTGGATACCCCATACTTTCATTTGCATATGTGATCTAATTGGTTTTCCTACAACCCTTATTTATATAAGGAGTATAACATTTTATTTTTTTGGGGGGTTGGGTCACACCCGGTAGTGTTCAGGGTTTATTCCTGACTCTTTGCTCAGAAATTGCTCTTGGCTGGCTCGGGGAACCATATAGGACGTCGGGGATTGAACCCAGGTCTGTCCAGGGTAGTCTTCAGGCAAGACAAACACCCTATCATTGTGCTATCACTTTGGGCCCTAAAGAGAAGATTTTGTAATAGTGGGTGGAAATAAAAGATAATCAGGAATTCCTCCGCAAAGGACATTGTTCAAAGACCGATCTATAAAAGCTGAAAACGTTTTTACAGATAGACAGGAGAACAGGAAAGCCAGAGATGGCAAAGACAGGAGTCAGGGAGATAAAGTCTAGTAAAACAGTGAAGCTTCTCTTTGCTACACACCCGCCTCTTTTCCTCCATATAATTAAAGATGGAATCACATGTTAAATGAAATAAACTATATGAAGAAGGACAAATGCAGATAATCTCACTACATGTGATTTGTAGAATAATTGACCAAGGAAATGCATTAAAGAGGGGGGGGGAATTCTGAGATTATTATTGGACTCAGGAAAGAGGACAGAGATGGAAAAAAGTCAAAAGGGGAATATGATGATGCAGATGGGGCGCAATGAGGAGGTAGGGGTTGAGAAGACTCAGTTGCATCAATAGTGTAGAGGAACGACAGAATATACCCAAACAACAAAAACAATGACACTGAAAGTATGAGTTCCAAACTTCCAAATGTGTCTGTCAAGATGCAAGCTTGGGTTGGGGGTAGAAGGGTACCTTGAGATATTGCTGAAAGGGAGTTACATTGGTGGTAAAAATGGTGCTGGAGAATCGCATGCCTACAACTCAGCTATGAATAACTTCGTAAATCATAGATAAAATTTAATAAATTTTAAAAGGTGACTTTTCCCACCACATAAAAAGATAAGGTGTATTATAGACTTCAAAGTTCTGTGTATTATATGAAGTTGTGATATTTACAAAATAAAAACAAAGGTGTTAGGAGTCGAGGTTGGTTTTTTTTTTTATACATCTTCAATGGACCAGACTGATATTGTAGTTTTGAGAATATCGCACCCCCAAATCTACCCCAGCTTATTCATCAAAGAAGTATGGTAAGTATGGGTTAGGAGTTTGGAATCTTGACAGGGTATAATGATGGGAACATGACCAGCTATCACAATGATCATACACTCATAACTGCTATTTATTTCCAACATACTGTCTTTCATTAATTTGAAACCAATTGTTACAATACTTGAGATTCAAAACCATCTTATATAATACTGGATTTTTTTTTTTGGGGGGGAGCCGGGCGGTGGCGCTGGAGGTAAGGTGCCTGCTGCCTTGCCTGCGCTAGCCTAGGAAGGACCACGGTTCGATCCCCCGGTTCCCATATGGTCCCTGTGCCTGCCAGGAGCGACTTCTGAGCGCATAGCCAGGAGTAACCCCTGAGCGTCACTGGGTGTGGCCCAAATACCAAAAAAAAAAAAAAAAAATACTGGATTTTTACTTTTGACTAATTATAATTTCAGTTCCAATTTTGATGGCATATACCAAAGATCAACACATTTAAGAATCCTAGATATTTATTGTTAAATGGCATTTTTGTCACATATTGCAGTGCTATAAAGGAAAATAATTCCAGAAGTAAAGGTGGGCCCATGTGTTAACATAATAGCAGACCTCTTCTGTAAGAGATCAGCTTTTTGCTGTTATTTTGACATTTATATTGACTTAGAGAAAAGATATGTTGCAATCTGTGATCCAAACCAGTTATTTAAATCTTAGATTATCATAAAAAAGCTCTCATTATAGGTATCCTAGATGGTAAAGATTTTTAGATATACTAAGGAAAAGAGGGGAAAGAGAAATCAGAAGGGGAGGGGAGTTGGAGGGAATGGAGAGAAAAAGGAGGAAAAGGAGAAAAGGAAGAAGAGGAAGAGAAGGGCAATGAGGTGGAAGAAAATCGTGAGAAATGAATGAGATAAAAAGAAGATACAAAGAAAAAAGCTAGACTTGAGGGACCAAATAGAAATAGATAACATGGAAAATTATTTTGTAAAATGTAGCTGGAATTCCCAATTTTTAAATAAATATCTTTATGAGATGGTAATTCAGCTATTCCTCAAAATTACACTTATGTAAATATGCATATGGTAGAAATTCTGTTGTAGTAAACCTTATCTTAATGTTGTATTTGGTAGACACCACTCTTTATATTAAGAAAAGAAAATTTAAACCCAGCATACATTTTTTTATATTTGGAGAAAACAGAATGCAAAGCCCACTCACTAATAACCTTGAGATCATTGAATTAACAAAATTGAAATAAAGAAGCCGAATTTCCTGGTTTCAGTTCAAATATTTTGAAAACTTAAACACACAGCCTACATTATATATATATATATATATATATATAGAAAAGCTTATTTTAAATTTATAATTCATATATTTATAATTACCAAAACGCAGAAGAACCAAGATGCCCTTCCTTAGGAATGAATGATATAATAGTGATCCATCCAGAAAATGCAATTATATAATACTGGAAAAGAAATGGACTATCAAACTCAATTTTCCTGATGAGTTTAATAGCTGTGGAACAACATAGATGAAACTTAAATACATATTAGTAAGTAAGCAACGTAGATCTGAAATACTGAAGTTTTTGCAAATAGCATTCTGGAAAAGGTCAAAGCAGAGAAAGAGACAAAAATAAAATCAATGTTTGACAATAGGGAAGATATATTGGAAGAGAACAAAGAATTTTTAGAGCCTGTGGAATCCTTTATATGATACTTTAATAGTGGGTTTATGTCATTAAACATTTGTTAGAACCCATAAAATGCATACACCAAGAATACGTTCCATTGTAAAGTATTGACTCCAGGTGATAGTGAAATATTAAGGTGGGTTCTTCAATAGTAACACACATGCTCCACTTTGATGAGGAATGTGGTAGAGGGATAGGCCTGGGTGAGGTGAAGAATAGAAAGGAAAGTTCTTCATCTTCCACTCAGATTACCTGTGAATATAAATCTGTTTGAACAATCAAGTCCATTTTCAAACCATCAGGATGAGAGACTGATACCGATAGTCACATAGCAGTAAAACAAAGTCCCATTCCTATTCTCATTATGGAATATGAAACACACCTATAAATAGTTACATGATTTTAAAAGTGGACGGTGAGTGATATTTTGCAGTTATACAGAAGTAGGCTATGTCTCCTTATTCACTTCTTGTGGAAATCTTTCTATCTGGGAAGAAATTCTCCCACAGTTACTTAGGAATGCACCCATTTCTCTGGTATGCTCTATCCGTAGATTGATATGTATCCTGATATACATACAGAAGGAAGTCAATATCTAATAAGTGCCAAATACTAAACAACTAAATCTTTGCTAAGCAAAGCATAAGGAAAGCACTGGTATCAGAAAAGCTGAAATGATTAAGAGAGATTTAATAAACAGTGGCCCAAAAATGGGTGGTGAGAAAACTGAATTCATTCTAGGTTTTATTAAGAGAGTTCTCGAAGTGGAGCATTTCATTTCAACTTACTTTAACTGATCAGTGATCTATAGATATGTGTCCAGTACTGCTTTGAGACAATTACCAGTAAGCTAAATGCTGGGAATACCTAGGAATGCTCACAGGGACATTACTGAGATTCCAGATTCATTTTCTCCATTAAAGTCGAGGAAGGGCTAAAAGAAAGGTCCATGGGTTTTGAACATGAATTCAAAGTGTCCTTAAAAAATAACCATTAAGACATTTTTAAAAGCTGGAACCCATAGTTCGTCGTAGGCGAGCTGGGGCAAGGCAGATGCCTTACCGCTTGTGTCATCACTCTGGCTCCAATTTGAAGTTATTTATCTATAAAAAAAAAAGAGAAAGATGTTTTTTTGAAAAAGGCATTTTTAGATTTATCATTGATTAATAATTTTTAGAAGTTTAATTTAGCATTGTGTCACCACCTCTGATAAATAAAAATAAAACTTGCGTTTTCCTATGTGAGATATAAAAAAACATAATTAGGGACCAAAAAATGGCCAAAATCATCAGAACAGGAGATTGTATTTCTAAAACTGAGTCTCCATGAGAGGTGAGTGACTGGAAAGACCATTGGTGGAAGAATCCAGAGATTATGGTGATAGGTGTAGAGTGAAATGATGTGTCCACAAAAGAATAATTGGCAGTACTGTAAGAACAATACCTCAATAAAAAAGATTGATTAAAAAATATTTCAGGGCCAGAGCAGTGGCACAGCAGTAGGGCATTTGCCTTGCATGCAGTGGGCCCAGGATGGACATCAATTCGATCCCCCACGTCCCATATGGTCTCCCAAACCAGGAGCAAATTTTGAGTGCATAGCCAGGAGAAACCCCTGAGTGTCACAGAGGGAGACCCAAAAAACAAACCAAAAAAATACAAAGCATTGGGAGTGAAACTAAAGAAGTAAAAGAGAAAGAGAGAAGAGTCTTAATTGCCCAGTGACTTAAGTTAACTGGAATCTATAACAAAGGTAGGGCAAGGGCAAAAAAGTCTAAATGAAGAGGATTAGACTGGATCTTATCTAATCTTTTGACTGATGAATTAATTATTTTTCACAGGTAGCTTTTTTTTTTTACTTGGAATTTGGGTATTTGGGAGTCTTAGAACAGAACATACATCAAAGCTAGGAAAACTTGGAGAACTGCATTCAGGAAACAAAATGAAATGAGTTTGAATTCCAAGCAGTTGCTTCTACCCAGAAGGAAATCATGAAAGAGAATTAAGTCTCAACAATCCAAATAGATGTCATTCAGAGAAATGGTGCTGGTACTGGAGAATAATACAACACCCCAGAAAGACTTGTGCTAACATCTGAAACACTTAAGGACAAATGGTTGAAATAAAGACAATAATGAGACCCCTTTGCTGATAAAGTAGCCCTGGATTTTCCAGAAGAGTCCATTTTTCTTCCCTTATCACTTGAAAGCCATATTGAGTGGCACATCATAGACAAACATACATCTTAAGTGAAAGAAAAGAGAGGAACAAAAGAACATGAGCTGAGAAATGTGAGTTTGAGAGTAAATTACAAAGTAATGGAATTTCATACAATTATTATGATCACTTTCTTTATACTGGCTACCTATATTTGTAGACATATCAATTAAATATGCATCCTGATAATAACTTGATAACTATTTACCTATTGTCTATAAGTTAGCATTCACTACTTAAAATACATACCACTTCCTTACCTCAGGCATCCAATTGAATGATAATGGATATAAATTAAATATCAGATGCAATTGACCTTTCAATGCCTCTGGGATTACTTTTGGACGAATTCCTAGTTGTTTTTCTTGGTAATTTCTTATAATCAAGGTCTTTGTACCAAACCTGTTTAAATTTAGTTCATTTTGAATTACGCCAAAACTTAATTGGTCTAATAGCTTTACAGGTATCAAGACACTTGTTTGCTTTGTTTAATGATTCATTGGCACACAAAGATAATACACACTTCATTCAAATTGGTAGAGTGTGAGCTTGAAACCTGTTCAAATGCTCCGATCTACTTGGAGTTTCTGAGGTAGGTGTTCACTGTAATTCTAAGAATTATGTAATTTCTTTATAACTAGAATTCCTTATAACTATTTAAAAAAGAGTAAATAGTAAGACTATTATATTGCATTTAAAATGAATCCTGGAGAAGAGACAATAAAAATCAAAAATAGACATTTCGGGGCCCGGGAGATAGCATGGAGACAAGGCGTTTGCCTTTCATGCAAAAAGGTCATCGGTTCGAATCCCAGTGCCCCATATGGTCCCCCGTGTCTGCCAGGAGCAATTTCTGAGCATGGAGCCAGGAGTAACCCCTGAGCACTGCCGGGTGTGACCCAAAAACCACACACAAAAAAAAATAGACATTTCATGGCATTAATTTCCTGTGCTTGAAAATTTAAAATGAGATAGTTCCCAGCTTAGAATTTCTAACTTATTGGTCATATTTTCACTTAGGTTTCTTTTCTTTTGACTGAGAACTGTCCTGAAAATTATTCCATTACCAATCTCTTACTTAAGGTCAATCTCTTACTTAAGGTCAATATAAATGACTGAAGTGGGCCAGAGCATGGCGCAAGTGGTAGGGCATTTATCTTGCACATACTAAACTAGGACGGATCATGGTTCAATTCCCGGGCATTCTGTATGGCTCCCCAAGCCAAGAGTAATTTCTGAGTGCATAGACAGGAGTAACCCCTGAGCATCACCTGGTGTGGCCCAAAAACCAAATATAAATAAATAACAGGGAAGGGACATGACTTCCAAGAGCCAACTGACCAAAAATATACTGTAGAGGCAAAGGGACTTTTACATTTCTATAATAAAACTGAAGCTGTATGATTTATTAATGGGCATAAATCTGTATTCCTCCACATTAGGGGAATCTTAGAAGTATTTAAGTGAGGGGCCCTGAGTGTTAGTACAGCCTTATGGCATTGCCTTGCAGTACCCAGGATAGACCCAGATTTGGTCCCAGGCATCCTATATGGTCCCCAAGCCATGAGCGATTTCTGAATGTAGAGCCAGGAGTAAATCCAGAGCACCACCAGTTGTGGCCCAGAAACAAAACAAAGCAAAACAAACAAAAAGAAGTAGAAGTATCTAAGTGAACAGGAGGCTAGCACACACTCCTATTACAAAATGAAGCTCCTTCCAGGGACTTGATTAATTATAGTTAAAAAATTCAATTTCCCTTTTGCTGATCGATTTTATGTCTGTGTATATGTGTTTGTGTAACAATTAGAGCCCTCAATAAGACAAATGTGAGGGTCAGTGTTTCTACAAAGAATGATATCTATAAACATTAATTCAATAATAGCCTTTATAGATAAGTATTTTAGATACCAAAGAGATTTTCTCCTTGGGAAATACAGTGAATTCACTACTAAGCTAGAGAAATTACCTGTCATTCAAATTTCGTTTTTTACTCTTCAAGATGGGCGATGTCATCTCTAAACATAGTATACCTTTCCTAAAATTAAACATGTGAGTTATTTTTCACTTTAGCCTTTTGTAAATACATTCCTTATGATGAATAGACATATATTCCTAAACAGTTTTAGAACTGAGAAACACAGAATTTAATTAAATTTAGGCTAGACACAGAAGAAAATATCCATTTAAAATTAGCAAGAAATTAACTCTTAGAAATCTAGTTTCTCTAGGTGGTATATGAATGAGTAGAAGGAAAAGGATTGGAGTAAATTTTTTAAGTCAATTTTACTTTTTGAAGGAGGGGAAATTGTATAGTCTATTAAAAAAACAAGTTAATATATCTGGTTATTACTAAAGGTCACTGAATTCACTTTGACAATGTAGAAACCTGGTGTGAAGGCTTTCTAGAATGCTGCCACAACATCACCTAAAACAGTCCAACTTAGCTCTCATCTCTAAGTTCCCAGAACATAGCCCAGACAGCAAGGAAAGGTTCTTTAATGAAAAGCAGGCCTGCTCCTGTGAGTTCTTTTCAAACTGCCCTTCTTTCTGCACACCCCAGAGTCCTGAACATCAAATACTAGTTGAAAACTAAGGCAATACCTTGGGAATGAACTAGAATATCCTCAAATCCTCCTCCGTGTGACTCGAATACAACAGAATTTTGAAGATTTCCAAGTAATCCACTAATGTTTTCCATACACGGTTCTCTGGAAGACTGTTAGGATGGATGCAGATTTAAGACATTCTAGGCTTTTGTCATTTTGAACTGAATTAAAATACTTAAGAATACATTTGAAAGATTTAGGATTTCTGAAATGGACTATATTCCTATATATTTATAGATCTCGTATATGTACATACAAATATATGATGTATATTTTATTATAGATGAGTGCTGAAGACTTAAATAGCTGTATTTCTCTTAAATTAAGATTTCTGATGCTGGGGCCAGAGTGATTGCGCGGTAGTAAGGTGTTTGCCTTGCATGCAGCTGATCCAGGAAGGACCTCGGTTTGATCCCTGACATCCCATATGGTCCCTCAAGTCAGGATCAATTTCTGAGCTCATAGCCAGGAATAACCCCTGAGCATCATTGGGTGTGCCCCCCACTCAAAAAAAAAGATTTCTGATTTCTAATTTTATTTTTTAAAGAGTAATCTCTGTTTCAGAAGTGAATCTACTTAGGCCTCTGGAGATACATTTTATAACATTAAGAAACCCAGACAATTTGAGGCTTCAGATAATTTTTATGGAACTAGGCCAGATATTATTCAAAGTTCTATTTTTATATTACTGCCTAGTAAGCCAGGATTTAAAAGAAATCAAATTGAGAAAAATACCTGTTTATTTAGGAAGTGAACCAAAAAAAAAAAGTTCATTTTTGACTTTTAAAATGCAAATGGCTTTATCAAGATCAATACCAGAACTTCTTAAATATTTAGGTTCTTCAGAGACCCCTGAAAGATTCTTCCTGTATTACCTTCCAACATTCCTTAAGACCCAGAAACAATAATCAGATGGCCTAGATGGTTCTCTTTCAGGTTCCCAGTGGAAAAAGATGGAAGTCAGCTCAGAAGCCAGCTGTTGGATCTGAAATTTTTAAAATATAGACCTTTCTGACCTTCTGTTCCTTCATTACTAAAAAGCTAATAACACTCAAATTGCCCCATAATTTTATCAAGATATTTAATATTTTGCAAATATTTTGTATATAAAAGGTTCTCAGGAGAGAATCTATATATTTGACCTTTTATTTGTCCTCTAGCTAATGTGTTACTTTGGCACAATATTTTATTATTTATTTATTTATTTATTGGTTTTTGGGTCACACCCGGCAGTGCTCAGGTGTTGCTCCTGGTTCCATGCTCAGAAATTGTTCCTGGCAGGCACGGGGGACCATATGGGGCACTAGGACTCGAACCGATGACCTTTTGCATGAAAGGCAAACGCCTTACCTCCATGCTATCTCCGGGGCCCCGGCACAATATTTTATAAAACTTGCATCTCCTAAATAAAGGTGCCTAAAAATGCTATTTAGAAAGTCTCAAACTCCTTTTGCATAAATTAACTAATGTGTTTCCTTTGGTCTGATTGATTCCACTCCTTTCTTCCTTTTTTATAGGAATATAATTTTTTATTTTTATTTTTTATTGCAATATAATTTGCAAGCCTAAACATTTTTATACATTATTTAGAATCATTTTGTGTCCTGGACTCTGCTCTTTTATACATCAGCATTCAAATTTTGTATGCTTCTTTGGACATAGTGTGGAGTTCAATCTTAAGTGTTCTCTCTGTTTTGTTCCGTTGGTCTACAGTGTTCTCAGATATACAGCAAACACTTACATTTTTCTTGAGACCTTACATATGGGTGTTAGTACACAAGATGCTATGTAGCACATATCTTTGAACACACCAGTTATGGAACCTTTCTTGATGGAATTATCTCTTCTACTTTAGGTAGTTATATGTGTTCTACAATAGTGGTTTAAGGGATGTATAGGTACAGGAAAAATACAACTCTACAGGAAACAGTATTTCTTTACTAGCCTTACCTAGCAATTCCAGATCATTTGGAAATTTAGAATTTTCAAAATTCTAGATTTTGCTCAAAAGGAAAATGAGTTTTAGTCAGTTGTATTATGATAAATACAGATAATACATTATCTTATTACATGTGTTTGGAACTATAGACCCTTTGCATCTTAAAAATGGGGAAAAGGGAAATTGTGGTAAAGTATCTTTCAGTGTGAGAGACATAATTATCTTTGAGTACGATAAATAAGAGAAAATATTTCATTAAAATTGATCATAAAAAAGCATTGAATAGTATTGTTCTCTGAACTTAAAAATCTAGGATACTATAAGATATTAAAATCACTTACCTCCTTTTCCACCATCAAAATTCAAGTCTATACCACTCCTAGATATATACCCTAGGAACACAAAAATGCAATGCATATATGCTTTCCTCGCATCTATATTCATTACAGTGCTATTTACAATGGCTAGAATCTGGAAACAACCAAGATGCTCTTCAATAGATGAATGTCTAAGGGAATTGTGGTAAATAACATAATGGAATATTATGCAATCATCAGGAAAGATGACTATGCATGGATGGATATGGAAACTATTATGCTGAGTGAAATAAGTCAGAGGGAGAGACACACACAGAAAAGTCTGTCATCTATGGGTTTTAAGAAAAATAAAAGACATTATTGTAATAATGCCCAGAGACAATAGAGATGAGGACAGCAAGGACCAGCCCACGATATAAAACTCATCACAGAGTGGTGAGTGCAGTTAGGGAAATAACTACACTAACAACTACCATGACGATGTTAATGAGTGAGAAAAGTAGAATGCCTTTCTCAAATACAGGCAGGGGGTGGGAGAGGAGGAAGATGGGGACATTGGTGGTGAGAAAGCTGCACTAGTTAAGGGGGGGGGTGGTATTCATTTTATAACTGAAGTCCAACTACATTCATCTTTGTAACCATGGTGCTTAAAGAAAGATATCATTTAAAAAATTCAATAATCTAATCAGCTATCTTCTAAAGGAAATTCTGGAGAATGACACAGAGTTTAAGAAGGGGCAAATTCTAACATGTCTTAAAATAAAATTGCCTAGCTGTGCAGGGTGAGAAAATAAATTGATTACATGAGCACAATCTTAGGGGGTGAGAAAGAGAATCATAAATTTAGAAAAAAGCTTCTTCAAATTATAGGTAAGTGCACATGAAGGAGTTTAGGTTAGTAATGTTCTCTCCTGAAACTCTTCTTGTTGCTTTATATGTTTAAGTCTGAGCTTGAAATAAATATCATATGGAATACATATTTAATAAAGTTGATAGCCCCGGCTATCAATCAGGCTCTTTAATCCAAAATCTACCACAGTATATGCATGGATGGTGGAGTTATATTTTATCATGTACTAAAACTAACTAAAAAGAATGATGTGCAATCATTTTTCTTCTCCCTGGTTTTCACAGAATTGAATTTATCGAGACCTTTTGCATGATTTTGGAGACAAGCGAAAGAGAGGGTCTTATCTTGTAAAGGGTCCATGTTGATTGATTCCAGAAACTCTAGAAATCTGAGTTAACATAACTAGATCCCATTATAATGGGTAATGGAAAGATCAGGTAGATTGTCTCTAGAATATGTCAACTCAGGAAAAACATGGAAAAAAGCTTAGCATCATACAAGTGAGCCATTTGTTTCTTTTACATTTTGACACCCATTTTGCTAAGGGGTAAAGCCTCTACTTTGAAGATGATGGATTGCCTTTAATGGGCAGCTACTGAAATACTGGCTTCAATGGGTCACACTAAACAGAAGATAACAAGCTTTTCTGACAACAGAATAAATTGTTCTCTGTTTACATTAGTGATCCTAAATGGCCCTGTCCTCCTGTCAGAAGTCAAAGCTTAAAACATTTCTCTTTCTTTGATTTTATATCTTATCTTCTACCAAGATTAATTCCGTTGATATTCTTTAACTTCAAATCTTATCTGTTATTCTGAACCTGACTATTTAATAATCTGACCCACTGATTAGTAATCAATGTTGCTGGGATTTACTGGCCTTCATTTTGTATCTACATATAAGATGCATATCAGCAGTCTCTTTGTATCTGTTCTGTTAAAAAAGACTCCCACTTTTGTTTCCTCTAAACCACCCCAAATCTTTAGCTTCATTCAATTATTCAATAGACATAACTCATAATTCAGAATCCTTGGAAATAAATAAATATGGGAGAGGGTTCCTGACCTCTAGGAGGGTCAATAAACAATTAATAGTTCTACACTTGGATAACTGCAATGAAAATGGACTCCTAGAGGTGAGAGCTTTCCTGCTGAATCTTAAAGAAATGAGGCACAAATAAAAGTTTTCTGAACTGATTCCTGCAGGAATACCTTTTTAAAGCTGTTGATATATACTACCAGCTTTATTGGAATATGTATCACCTGCCATTTTTACTTGTAAAATATAAGGTCTGATGGTAAATTATATTTATAGTTGTACAACTTAACTCTCTAACTTTAGAACATTTTCACTCTTCTAAAAAGGCTCGAGTGTTACTATTGTGGGTAGCTCACTTGTCTTGCACAAAGGCAACCAAGGTTTGATCCCTGATATCCTTCTGTCCCATTGTCCCCTGAGTCCCATCAGAAGTGATTCCAGAGTGCAGAGCCAGGAGTAAACTCTGCACACTGCAGGATAAGATCTCAAAACAAAGCTAACAAAACAGAAACATTATACCCTTTATTGTCCAGTGTTTAGTTTTCCTTGCCACAATTTCAAACTGACTTTATTCAATGTCATAGTACATTTTCCTATTCTGAATACTCCACATGCATGAAATGATATAATCGGTATCATTTTCAATCTGGTTTCTTTCAGATAGTGTAATATTTTGAGGTTTCTACTTGTTTGGACCTTACTTCATTCCAAATAATATTCTATTGCAAGAATATTTTACATTTTGCTTCCCTATTGATATATTACATGACTATCTTACATCTTAGGATAAGAAGGACATTTATGCACAGGCACTTCCATGGACATATGTTTTCAATGTATTGGCTATATTGCTAAAAATGGAATATCAAAGTCATATGGAAGCTCTATTATTAGCTTTTACAGGAAATGCCAAACTGTTTATGTAACCAGCTGCATGTCCCTACCGGGAATGTTGGAGATTTCCAAAAGCTATACTAGTGGGAGGAAAGTGATGGTTCAATGTGGTTTCGATTTGCATTTTCTTAATGAATAATCACTTGAGTATCCTCTTATGTCTATTGCCATCATTTTAATATCATCTTTGACTGTTTATTAAAATAATTCCAATTTGAATGATGGCATTTGGAGCTATATTGAATTTTATATATTAATGATGCAAGAGGGTTTAAGATATGACACAAAGGTAGAGAAAGTATCTCAAAGATACGAGGTCCTGGTTTCTTTTTGTTTTTGTTTTTGTTTTGTTTTGTGTTTTTGGGTCATACCCGGCAGTGCTCAGGGGTTATTCCTGGCTCTATGCTCAGAAATCGCCCCGGCAGGAACAGGGGACCATATGGGATGCCGTCCTTCTGCATGAAAGGCCTTACCTCCATGCTATCTCTCCGGCCCCGAGGTCCTGGGTTTTAACTCCTGAACTATCCAAAAAAAATAGCAATAATAATAATAATAATAATAATAATAATAATAATAATAATAATAATAATAATAATAATAATGCTAGTAATAGATGTGTGGATGTATTTCCTATTGTGACATAGGTTGTCATAATTTTCTGTTTTTCTGTAGTCATTGTTTTATTGTTTTTGAGTCATACATGGTTGTGCTGAGGACTTATTATTGGCTTTGCACTCAAAGGTTACCCCTACTGGTACTCAAGGAAATAAATATGGTGTTGATGATCAAATCAGGTCAGCTATTTGCAAGGCAAGTTACCTTACCCACTGTACTATCTCTCTAGTTCATTTTTATTTTAATCTTTTGCTTAAGCCATTGTGATTTGCAAAGTTATCCATAGTTGGGTTTCAGAAGTAAAATGTTTCAGGACCAATCCTATCACCAGTGTTAACCTCCCTACACCAATGTTCCCAGAGTCTATCTCATGCCAAAACAACAGGCCCCCCAAATTCCAGTGTAACAGGCCCACTTTTTATTTAAATTGTTAAAGTTTGGGTCTCATGATTTCATTGTTGTTGAGTCTGGCCTGGATATTTAGTTCTGTCCTTTTTTTTTAACACCACCAAAGCATCTGAGATGCCTTGGCCCTTGTCTTCCAATCTTTCATATTTGTTTTTCTCCAATTCCACTCTTTCTGGTCTTTCTTTTAACTTTCTTGATAGGTCCTAGTGAATCTCAAAGTTTCTATCATGATAAGTTCCAAATCACTTACTAGTGCTTTTGTTATTTATATATTTGACATAATATATAGGAAATGACCATAAAACCTTATGCAAAAAATTATTCTAGTGTTTTTCTCTTTTTTTTTGGGGGGGGGGTCACACCCAGCAGTGCTCATGGGTTACTCCTGGCTCCATGCTCAGAAATTGCTTCTGGCAGGCACTGGGGACCATATGGGGAACCGAGATTCAAACCAATGACCTTTTGCATGAAAGGCAAACGCCTTACCTCCATGCTATCTCCCGGGCCCCTGTGTTTTTCTCTAAGTAATCTATGATTTAGCTTTGTAACTTGCTTATAGAATAGATCATTTATTGGGAGGTTGGGGTCACACCCAGCAACCCTCAGGGGTTACTCTTGTTTCTAATGCTCAGAAATAGCTCCTGGTAGACTCACGGGACCACATGGGATACTAGGATTCAAACCACGGTCCTTCTACATGCAAGGCAAAAACCCTAACTCCATGCTATCTCTCTAGTCCTATCATTGATCATTGACTGTAGATATTTTATATGTACAAGTAAGAATCTTAATTGGGAGGGTGTATTCAATATTTTTAAGATTATTAGTTAAATTAAAAAATGGTTCTTTGTTCTCTTAAAATTCTAAGCTCCTGTTTCAAAAATATTAACTCACAGTGAATGCCAAGAACTGTCAATTCTATTTGTGATATTTATATTTGACTTATTGAAGTGCTATTCATTTAATTGCTATATTTTTGAAATATAATTTAAATCTATAAATCTTGATTCTTTCAACTTTTATCTTATTAAGCTTAATTTGCCTCTCTTGAATATCTTGTATTTCCACATGACCTTTCGAATGTTTTACAGATTCTTAAATAAAAAGATAGCAACTGCGATTTAGGTAGAAATCACATTTTTCCCAATAAATTTATAGATTTTTGAAAGCTTCACAATTGTGTATTTCTATTTTCATAAAAAATCAAATCTCTTCCATTCATGTAGGTTTTATTAATTTTTTTTAGCAATTTAAAATTTTTAGGTAGACTTAAATCTCCTCTTTACAAATTCATGTCTAAGGATTTTATAATTTTCTGCTACTAAAAATTGAATTTTTTTCTTAGTGTTACTTTCTGATTATTATTTTATAATGTATATTTTCAAAAAATAAAATGGATTTTTATATTGATTTTATCTCACAAAACATGTACAGTTCATTTATAGTGATTTGTGTGTATAAATATGGGAAGGAAGACTCTTCAGGAATTCTTATATAGAAAATCTACTATTTATAAATAGCAATATTTTTACATCTCTGATTCACATCTGTGTAGCATTTCCTTAATTCTTGATTAGTTGTCCTCATTAGTTGCCCAATGAATCTTTAGTATGTCTTTTAAGAAAAGTGACAGACAAAAAGACTGAATTGCTCTGAATATTATGGGAAACAAGTTAACTTTTTGCCATTACATAGTTATTTGTGGTGTTTCCTTAAAGGATCTTTTAAAGTTAAGGAAATCTTTGATTTCCCTTTATTCATAAATATTCTGTATTTTAGTACAAGGATTTTGGATGTTATCAAATACCCTTTATAGTATATATTTACAGGATAATCTTGTTTTTGCTCTTTATTCTATTAGTATAGCTTTGAGGAATAGGGATTTCTTTTAGTACTAATCTTGAAATATCAGCATTACTACTACTTAGTAAGATATATTATACTTTTGTGTTGTATTTGATATGCTAAGTGAGTTTTCATTTACATTTTCAATAGATACAGAATTGTCATCTTCTTTTTCTATGGTATCTCTGTTCTCAGTGTCTTAATGGTTTCATGAAATAAGTTAGAAAACATTCTTTCCTCATCTGTATTTTGGAGTAATGTTTACGTTATCTGAAATTAAAGGTATAAATCAGCAATAGTAGAAATTTCAGAAATTTATGGAGTGAAGAGATAGTATAGCAAATAAGATCTCTCTTGCCTTCCATGTAGCTGGCCAAGGTTTGATCCCTGTTTTCTCATATGAGTGCAGAGCCAGGATTAAGCTTTCAGCACCCCTTGATATAGCAAAAAATAAATAGATTAAAAACTAAAAATTAGGGGGCCGGGCGGTGGTGCTGGAGGTAAGGTGCCTGCCTTGCCTGTGCTAGCCTTGGACTGACCGCGGTTCGATCCCCAGGCTTCCCATATGGTCCCCCAAGCCAGGAGCGACTTCTGAGCACAGAGCCAGAAGTAACCCCTGAGCATCACCGGGTGTGGCCCAAAAACAAAACAAAAAAAACAAAACAAAACAAAAAAAACCCCTAAAAATTAAAGACAATTAAATTTACAAATTTGTAGAAACTAAATAATACATATCTAGTTAATCAATAGCCAAATAAGATATTTCAATACACCAAATTCATAGTGTTCCACTAAGATAGTACCTACAGAAAATTTTAAAACTAGTCTATAAGGGCCTCAGCAATAGCACGACAGTAGGGCGCTTGCCTCTTACACAGCTGATCCAGGATGGACCTGGTTTTGATCCGCAGCATCCCATATGGTCCTCCAAGCCAGGAGTGATTTCTGGCTCATATACAGGAGTAACCCCTGAGTGTCACAGGGTGTGACCCAAAAAGCAAACTAACAAAAAAGTTGATGCAGAATAAAAATACAGGGAGCCGGGAGGTGGCGCAGGAGGTAAGGTGCCTGCTGCCTTACCTAGGACGGACCACGGTTTGATCCCCCGGTTCCCATATGGTCCTCCGTGCCTGCCAGGAGCGACTTCTGAGTGCGTAGCCAGGAGTAACCCCTGAGCGTCACTGGGTGTGACCCAAAAACCATAAAAAAAAAAAAAGAAAAAAATATACAAACAAAATTTAAATTCAATACACTAAATATTTGTTGTTTCAAGTGCAACAGAATTGTCAATTTCATCTACACAGAAGCAACCCTATAATTAAAATACACACACAAACACAAACACACACAGAGTAAGTTACAAGGTTGGTTAACAGTAGATCATACACATTAATAGAAATTTTTTAATTAATGTTATTTTAGGAATCACACCTCTCAGTGTAAGTAAGGGAACATGAGTTCCTGGGAACCAAGCTCAGAACCTGAAACATAACAAACCCAGGGCCTTAAACTCAGGGACATATGAGCATATGCTCTATCATTTTAGTTATTCCGTCAGTCGCCAACATTCTTTTGTTGTTGTTTTGTTTTGGGATAACAGCCAGTGACACTCAGGGGTTACTCCTGGCTCTGCTCAGAAATCGCTCCTGGCTTGGGAGACCATATGGGACATTGGGGGATGGAACCAAGGTCCATCCTAGGCTAGAGCATGCAAGGCAGATGCCTGACAGCTAGCACCATCGTTTCGGCTTCCCAAAATTTATTTTTAAGCCAAGTTTCCTGAGTTGTGAGTTAGAATGGCTATATGTTCAATAAAGTCTTTGATTCCTTCCCCACTGATGATTCTCTTTTCCCATTCTTAGAGAAATCTCAAGGAAATCTTAATCAGTTGGTACATGGCTCTACTGGTAAAATGCAGTTTGCAGCTCATCAATGTATTAAAGAAAAGAAGCAAGTGATATTGATTTCTGTGGTGTGGTATGAGAGACCCTTAAGTCAAAATACTTCCAACTTACACCCTTAATTTTGAGAACATAAATAGATGGATATCAATGCTTCTAACTAGTTTCATCTTTAAAACCAAGAGTTAAGTAAAGCATGCTGAATAATCAATGTGAACTTTTAGTGTTCTGACATAAACGACCCCTCTCAGACAGATCTGACTCGGGTTCAGAGAACAGCAATATTTGTTCCTTAGCTCTTGATCTTCATTTCCCTTTGCTTTTCTGATATGTGTTTTTATATAAACTTAAATGTCATGGGAAGCAAAATTGCATCAAATGAACACAACATCCACTGAAACTGGAAAACAAGACTTTCTGACATTCTGGTTATAGCCATAGCAATTTCCTCTGAAAATCATACCACGTGTCTAGAATAAAGCAGATGTTCAGCTGATCTCACCTTCACTTATGAGAAAATGATTGCTTATTTGTTCTTCCATCTTCTTCCAAAAGAAGCAAGCCTGCAAGTAAATTGCTAGCTTCAAGTCTTTAAAAGGAACATTGGTTTTGCCCATCTCTACATTAATCCTCCATGAGAGGCATAACATGGATTTGATTTGAGGGCTAGTTGGTACAGCACCAGGTTAGGGTTAATGGTTTGCATCAAAAACCCTTCCCACTTTTCAAAATAAGTAGGATCTGTGACAAAATGGAACATATGGGAAACCATCATTTTAATCAAATACTTCCTTTGTGCTGCCTTTTACCAGTGAATTACTTCTCATTAGCTCATATTATGTGATGCAGTAACCATGGCAATGATCTGCCTATTTCATAGATGCCATAAAACATATGGTATCTGGAGAGTTATGGAGGAGGCTAATTGTCAAATAATTTCCATCTCCGGCAAAACTGATCAGGTTGCTACAAAGAAAGACTTATCTTCCATTTTGGCCTAGAATTATTGAATCTTAAAATGGTGTGAGACAGAACTTTAGAACTGCAATCCTCATTAGAAGAATTCAGATAAAATGTGGTGATAATTCCAATCTGCATTGTACTCTAAAGCAGTGACTAGACTAGTCGTACGGGGGCTCTGAGGACCTTTGAAATTTGGGCTTGTGAGACTAAAGAAATTAATTTGAAATGTTTGTTCATTTTAATAAATGAAAATAAAATGTTGGTAACACGTTGCCACCATATTATATGGACAGGAAATCTCAAGAACTGACAGAAAGAAAATAAACTTTGTTCTGAAATTTGAAGAATTTTTGGACTATATTTTCATAATTAAAAAATACAAATTTTTATTTATTTAAATTTTTATGAAATTTAAATTCCTTGGAAAATGTATAGAGAATAATTGCCCATTTTAGTCTATATTCACGACATTATTACTGACAATTTTCTCCTCCTCGTGCTTAATTTTTAATGTTCTTATTCTTTAATAATCCCATCTTTTATTTCCATTTCTCTTTCTCAAGCTCACTTGAATCCACTGACTTCTATATCCAACTGAGATCACAATTTTTCTCATTGTCCTTAATCTCCTTTATCTCCTTTACTTCTCAATTCATAATTCATTATTAAACCAATTCCTAGTATAAACTTCTTACTTCATCTAATTAAAATCCAACTCTCCATCAACACCTGCCTAGGAGCAGCTGGTTATGACTAGAAAGAAACACAGGTGAATACTAATATATCTGATTTAGCGTATTAAAAATATGTCCCTCTAGTACTGATTAATTTCCTTTTTTTGTATCAATGATATCAAGCCCTTAAAGGCTCTTTACTTAAACTTTATTTATTTCATTTACTTAAACTTTATTTAAAGGCTCTTTCCTTTAAACTTAAGGCTCTTAAACACTCTTAAGACAGTGTCTTAATTCAGAGAACATAGAAGGGGACAGACTCCTTAATCAAAATTGGCCTAACCCATAACTCTGACCATTTTCTTTCTGAGATAAATTAACGTGCACGTAAGGGCAATTCATCCACCTGTGTTTTGTATTCTTTTCCTTCCCTTTCCATACTGAAAGAAATGTTTCAGTGTTCTTGAAACTGCTTCTCCCTTCCCTGTATCTTAATAACTTTTTCCTCTTAGATTACTCACGTAATAGTGCTTCATGTGTGTATATATATACAAATATATATATATACACATTTATATTGGAATGTGGATTCATTATAAACATATATTATAAAACAAAATTATTTATTATATCCTATGTTTATAAATTATAGCTACTAAACAATAGAATATAACAAATGTTTTTGTTATAGTTGATGATTAAACATATATTATTCTTATAAATAGAAGTCTTTTATACTTCTATATAGAAGATATGATAGATTGAACCTCTATGTGTCCAAAGAGCAGACAGGGAATACAGTTCCTAATTTTAACACTGGTACCCTACCAACATCTTACCTATGACCTTTGAACTATGACCTTTGAAGAAGTGTCACCATGCTCTGCTACAGAAACTTAACATACCATCACTTTAACAATACAGAAATTATCATAACCCTGCAGCTTCCATTTCCAGCCTTCCTATTCTCTCTCCACACCCCTATTCTTTAGCTTGAGAAATGTTCCTTCACTACTTCCATACACTTTTATCAGTTACCAGTGAACTTTAAATGCTGTTCTACAATCATTTCTTTGTTTCTGTTTCATCTGACTTAGTGATTTTTGTGCATGGAAACTACTATGTTTTGAGATCTTTTATATACTTAGCTTTCAGGATATTGCTCACACAATCTTAATTCTATAGCTTTTTTGGCTCCTTATCAGTTATGTTATTTGGTTATATTCCCAACAAATTCAAGATTGAATTCCAAAAAGGAGAACCATCTCCTGCCCAGATTAATCCTTAGATTTCTTGTCTGTCATTGCTTGCACTTTTGGTGGCCTCATCCTAGTCGATGGCATTTATTTCCCCCACAGACCTGAATTTTATTCTCCAACAATATGACATATTATTAGTTTGATATTTAATGTATATCTCAAAATTAAAACAGCCCCTTTCATCATTTCATGATTGATCTTTCTATATAGAACACACAGTCTTTTGATTCCTGTCTTTCTGCTTTATTCTTTATAGAATAGCAAAAGTTCCAATCCTCCATAAATTTACTCATTTTCTTTATCAATTAATTAAATCAATCCCTCCCATTCTCTGACCTAACTTGTGTCAGTCCTTGATTAGATAGATGTTTTTTGACATACTTCTTTATGTTCAAAAGCTCTGGTCACCTTATATTCTAAAAATTTCCCACCCACAGTTCCATTGCACACTTTCTCTTTTCTAAGGTTTCCACTCTTGGGTAATATATTCAAACGACTCAAGTTTGCTTTAGAACTTTTTTAGAATGTTTTAAAATATTGTTAAATTGATCTTTAATGCTAACCTCACAAAAAAGAGAAGTGACTTATCTTTACAGTAGAGACAATTCTCACTTCATTTAATTTTCCATCACAGTATTATCACCAGGACACCAAGTATGTATTATTTTCTGTATAACTTATGGTCTTCACAGTATTATCACCATGAAACCAAGTATGTTTTTTTTCTTTATAACTTATGGTCTTATCTCTTATGAAATGATACACTTCAGTTGCGATAACCAGATCTCACTGTATTCTCACTTTTATCTACACTCGTTGTAGTGAAGTTCATCTAATTTAGATTGCACCTTCTGACAGAAAAAATAATGTGGGAAAATTTCACTGCTAATCAAGAATTTATGGTTAAACAAAACATTTGTTTTATTGCCATTTATGCAATTGGACAGTAACAATTTTAGTAAAAGAGTCAAACAAATGTGGAAATGTTGTTAACACTAACAACAGCAAAAATACTCAGTTAAACTGTGCTATTTTTCTGCACAACAATAAGGCTTCAATGTTTCCTTTCCTTAGCAAAGGTATTTTGCTAAAGTTAAAATAATGAATCAACCCTTGAGATCATACAGAATACTGCCACCTGAGCTAGGTAAAAAATAGCTAAAATCTGAGTCTCTGTACTCACATAAACCAAGATTTCTATATACTCTCAGACTGAAACTGGGGCCAAAAATCAACCATCTTCATTAAAGCTAAGGCTTACTTTCTTTTTTCTTTTGTTGTTCATAAGTAAGTATAAAGATAACATGAGCTGCCTTCTTTATCATGTTGATTAAAAGTTCAAAAGAATTAAACAGTCATTGTGCCTGGCAGAGCACCTAACATTTGCATAAAGTGCAGATAATGACCATGTTGGACCACTTGATTTTATAAATAAAACACAGAATACAAAGACATCCTTGGCTTAATGGATTCCTCTGTAGCATGTAAATCATAATTAAGTGAAGTTTTCAAACACTTGACTATTCATACCCTGCTTGTAAGGAGGTTTTCTGATTTATGAAACACAAAATAATGGTGAGTTTCATTGATAACAAAGAAACAAAAACACAATAATCAAAACAGTTCTTGATTTTTAAGTGGGACCTGAGATTTTAAATAAGCAATTCTAATCACTTGTACGGTTCTTACTAGTTTGCTTCCTTAAATCGCTGAAATTTCAAAATGAAGATGAAAGGTATAACACCATTAACATTGGCTTTTGCCTATGAGAATAGTCAAAACTGAAATGTTAAGACATTTTCCCACTATAAAGGTAACCAGAAAGCAGTGCTGTTGACATTTATATAATGGTTCAAAATCCTACTTCAAAATATTTTTCTTCCAAATGAACCACATAAAATCCAAAAACATTTAATTCGCTAGAACTGAAGAAATAGATTTTGAATACTGGGGCCTAGATATATTTGAAGTAATATTTTGTTCACCTCAAATATTCTGGGTACTTGAAGAATTTAGAGAACTAGCAAACTGGCAATACTTTCAGATTATCTAACAGTTTGGGATAAATAGAAGATTGTGAGGAAAGGAAATCTTACAACATTAAAGGAAAACTGGTGACTTGCATGAAGTCAGTGTTATTGATCAAATGGTAATGTATATATGTATACTTGCATTCTTATACATTTTATACATGTATACAAAGTATATATTTCATATATGTATATTTTCATTTTCATATATACTTTCATATACATACATATAATGAAAGTATATATGGATACTTTCATTTTCAAAGGTGTGACTGAGTATAGTGCAGTGCACTGTATACGATATTCTCTATCTCTTCAGGCCCTTTGAAACATCTTCTCCTACTGTTTTACCAATGAAAACTTAAGAAAAAAACCTAGTGAAAATATCCCAAAATAGGAAACAATGCAGGAGTCAGTTAAATACATGTTAAAAGAGTTAAAGTAGGATATGGAGAAATAGTACAGTAGATTTGGTATTTGTCTTGCACACAGGTGACCAGGTTTAATTTCAAGCACCACAGAGAGTCCTTCAGAGATGACTGAGTACAGAGACACTGACCTCAGGTGGATGATACCTGCCTCTCTTCCCCCAAATTAAAAATTCAAGGTGGCAATGGATATGGCTCAAGTCGTAGACCACATACCTAGAAAATATACTCTTCTGGGTATTAAACCCACCATTGTGTTCCCTTAGTCTTCCTCCCTGATATCACAGAATATTGGGAAGTGGAGCCTACAGCAAGTTGAGAAAGTAAGAAAAAGAATCAAAGTAGTGTAGTCTTAAGAGTACTAGTACTTTGGTACTAATCACAATAGTACTTAAGTACTAGGGAGATAGCTCAAAAAGGGCTGGATCACATGCTTCATTTGCAAGAAGCCTGGGATATTTTCTGCTACTGTATGATGTCCTCCTAGCATGAGTACTGCCAAATGGCCCAATATTTAAATATAATAGAGATAGTGAGTGAAAGAATAACTTAATCTTATATTATAGACTGAGTGTCTTCAGACCAGTTAAATCATTTTGTTCTTCCATTTCATTAACTGTGAAATACCTATCATAATTACCCTACCTCTAAAATGGTTATAAGAAATAGTAAAGCATCTGGTTCTTTGTAATTACTTTGCATATAGTAATGTCTAAAACACAGTATTATTATTATATCCGAACTAGACTTTGTCAGTGTGGACATGAATCTGTTCATTGCAATGCTTAATATAGTACTTAATATTTATATAATACATAATGATTCATACATATATTGATTCATGGTTTTATAAGGATGTATGCACACTCATATTGAGCTTTATTTAAATGACAAAATGCAATGCAATATAGCTATACAATACAATAATGCAATAGCTTAATCTATTGGTACAAAAATTTCCCAAGTGTTCAAGAGCAGATAAGAAGATGAATAAATTCTGTAAATATATATATATATATATATATATTAGGTTATCATAGTCAAGATAATCTAATTTATATATGGAATACTATATATAGAATATGAAAGATAGGGGATATATAACTCCCAATGAACATAAACCCTGAAAGATTTTCAACAGAACACTGAACAGAGAGCAAAAAGTAGATGAGAAGAAAGCAATGATATTAGTATTACTGTAAATCCAATGCCTGAATAAAATAACTTTATTTAAAGCAGAAAGGATGCTGACTATAGCTTTCTAATGTAGATATTCATAATGATATGAAAGAAGATAATTGGTCATTATATATGAATGTTCGATCACCTGTTTTGCAATGTTATCTCAAATAATATATGTGACTCCCCATCACAGGATAATTGGATAAATTAAGTTTAACAGCATATGAGAGAAGATACATAACTTTAGAGAAAAATATATAACTATGAACAATTGACATTATTAAAAAATACATGTATTTTTTTTCTAATTTTGCTTCTGGTACTCTATTCTTTAGTCAATATACTTCTTGAAAATGAAGGTCAGAACATGTCACTCACATGTCAAATCATCAAATGATTTTTTTTTCAGCAGACTCAATGAAATCTGAAATGTTCTCTAGGTCTCCAACCTCTTTTTCCAACCTCTCCAACCTTTATCACCTATTCACTTCATTCCCAGCCTCTTTGCATTCTTATAATGCAAAGAACATGGACTTCTGGAAATTTGCATCTCCTTCCTATTGATTATGAATCAAGCGATTTTCCTCCAGCCTATTTTTCTCATTTGTTCTGGTATCTGCCAAAATGCTGCTGCTTCTGGTAGACCTATCTGGCAACTTGACTGAAATGTATTCTTGTTATCCTTTTCTTAATTTAGAATAAGGGGTGAGGGATCACACTCTAAAGTGTTCATGGACTTTTCCTGGTACTGTACTTTAAAAGTGACTGCAAAATTCCTTGGAGAAAACATGTGGTGTCCAGGATTGGAACTAGGCTTGGCAATTAATTCAATAATTGATATCTTGACCTTTTGCTACTTTATTTTTTATCATCTTTGTCTTTATCTCTCACTAATGTAAAGTTTTGTGAATTAACTTTTCAAGTTCCCTTGCCTCTTATTTATTTAATTTTGGTACAGTGATTTACAATAGTGTTAATTATAGAGTTTCAGTTAAAATTGTTCCAACTTTCCTGGAAAAAATGTATTTTTTTTTTTTTTTTTTTTTACTGTTTGGGCCACACCCGGTGACGCTCAGGGGTTACTCCTGGCTATGCGCTCAGAAGTGGCTCCTGGCTTGGGAGACCATATGGGAAACCAGGGGATCGAACCATGGTCTGTCCTAGGCTAGCGCAGGCAAGGCAGACACTTTACCTCCAGAGCCACTGCCCGGCCCTGGAAAAAATGTATTATGATCAGCTATGTCAACTATGTGACATGACTCTAAATAAAGTAAATTAAAATAAAAAAAATACTTTGGAGAGAAAAAACATCTTCCAATTACAGTAACAAAAACAACAAGATGTTCCAATTCTAAGTCAATCAACAGTGTCAGCGCATCCCTCCAATGAAGCTACTACAATGAAGCCAATCTCATTCTATTCTTAAACTTTAAAAAAATTGTGAGTTAGGGTACGTGTTTATAATGGTGTTACGGCTTATGGTTTTAATGTACAAAACTAGTTCACTTCATGCTTAACAAAGCACCCAAAACTTTGTATCTTATATTATTTCCAACCCATGACATCATTACACTTCCCTTTCTCTTACTTATAATTAATAAAATCTTAGAAAATTAAGGAAAATATAGGCTGGCATCTCCAGAGAAGTGTTTGCAATGATTTAATAAGCCCTATGGCAAATAACAAAACCAAAAGTAAATGAAACTACATCAAAATAAAAGGTTTTACATGGCACAAGAAACTTAGACTGAAAAAAATAAAGGGTATTTACTGAATAGGAGAAAATATTTGCTCATAATACGTAAGATGAAGGGGTAATATTCAATATTATAAAGGACTATAACAAAATACACAAAGTTCAGCAATAAAATACAGTCAATAAGTATAGTAAAAATTATTTATAAGGGTTTATTTGGGAAATGCAAGCCAAATTACAATGAAGTAGCATCTCACACCAGGAAGAATGACACATATCAATAGAATAGAAAGAGTATTGGTGGGGTTCTGGTGAAAAACAACAACAACATAATTCCCTGTGGGAAATAATTATGTTTTATTTGATCTCTATAGAAAACAGCATGGATATTAATCTATAAAGTAATAATAGAGTTTTTCAGATATGCAGAAATTCTATTTTGACATCTCCCCATGAAACATGAAAATATTCATTTGAACAAGTAAATATACCTATG
Source organism: Crocidura indochinensis (assembly GCA_004027635.1). NCBI lineage: Eukaryota > Metazoa > Chordata > Mammalia > Eulipotyphla > Soricidae > Crocidura > Crocidura indochinensis. The sequence continues at coordinate 117,465 of PVKC010000017.1, forward strand.
CTAGAGTACTTACAACTAGAATACAGAAGCAAAATGTAAAACAAAGAACCCGCACATCACATACTACAATGGAGTACTATGCAACAACAAAAATGATGAAGTAATACAGTTTACTGTAACTTGGATTGAACTGGTGAGCATCATATTAACATAGGAATGGAATAAGGAGAACAAATACCAGATAATCTCATTCATATATGGTATATTGATCAACATGACAAAGAAATGAAGTCAGTTTGACCCAGAGGTTCATGGACTATTGAGTTGAATAAATAAGTGAAGTTGCTATAGCATAATGATGCTTATCTGTACTAGTTAAATAGGTACTGATGATAGAAATGAGGAACTCTTAAACAAATTTTCCCACTTGAAAGCTTAATAGTGAATCCCTAGATTTTCTCTAGATATACTTTTCGTATTTGTAAGCTAAGGAGGCTAATGATATTAAATGTCTCAAATGATGCATGATATATAGACTATATGAAGAGGTATAATGTGCCAATAGGAGTGTTCAACAAGAACACAATGCAAGGTACAGATAAAGTCTCTTTTTATTTTAAGCTACTGTATGAATTTAGTACTCACATACACTAGGTTTAATATGTGCAAGATTTAAAGAGAAGATTTCATGAATAATGGAATAAAAGGTAATATAATCAGTCCCTAATCTGTCTATTGATTTATTTGGCATTTGCTTGGAAGAGTTAATGTTGTTTAGTGTACAAATTTGCTATTATTTTTTTTCTGAAAAAAATAAAACAACTGTAAATATGACTCAAAAAAGTGTGGACATTGTCAATGATCAAGAACCATTTTTATTTTGTGTCATAGATTTAGTTAGCTTTATTTGCATGGTATATCAAGGTTTTGAAATTGAAAATTAGAAACAGTATGCTAAGGCAATATTTAAAAACAGAGAATCTATTTTCTCCTGGAGTTCCTAGGATTACAAAGAAACTAAGTATCACAGATGAATTAGTAATTTCTAGTAATCATTTTAATTCCCATCAATTGTTTATGATGTTCTAAATAAATCATTATTTAATCTAGGATTTAGGAAATAAACCAATGATTGCTATATGTTAAGAGCACATATTAAAATAAGTAGTAATGAGAGATGAATATTTTAACAGAATTACCTTTGTGTTTGCTCCACAATTTCTATCTTTACCCTAAATGAAGTGAAAGAAATTTACCCAAATATCTGAAGATAGGCTTCATAATCCCACTATTATAGATTCAGCTGAAGTACAAAAACTGGGCCTTTGAGTTTGTATGCTATTGTGCAAGTAGGAGGAAATAATCATTGGTGGGCTACCCTTTTTATTTTTACATAAACACATCACATAAAAAAAAAGAAACAGATATCTATGGGATGTGTCAACTTCTCCAAATCTCTTCTTTTAGTCCCAATTCTTCAGCATTCTAGCCCGAGTGTTTCTAATGAGAACTCTTGGACTCTTATTCATGTCTTGTATACAGAGCTCTTGGGAAGTGCAGGAAAAGAGAAAATCTAAATAAAATATCAGGAGACATAGAAATAATCTAATTTAACACTCAGCTGTCCACATCCTAAAGAAACTATAAGTCTGGCAGCTCTATTCTTGGAGATTAGGGAAAAGTGACAAGAATGTCACTTTACTTCCCACACACTATTCTGACCTAATTTTCTTTCACCAGTCTTCATTTTCTGTCAACAAATTCTTAGTGACAACTTGCACACACAGATGAAGGCTGTTCTGTGTGAGATGGGGCAGAACATTGTGGGGGCCCCTTAGCAGTCCTATGTTAACGATTCCTGACAGGGGCACCCTTCCAGTTGTCCTCAAAATATGGGCCTTGGGGAAGAAAGTCTTTAAAAAATAGAAGGTCGGTGGAACTGCAAATAAATATATAACAAACCAACAGTGGTTCATCGAAGTGGGCTGGACCCCTTCTCTAAGGCAAAAGAAGGGCCTGCATCCATCACACAGTGACATTATAAATCTGTGTGCTTTGCAAGGCAATGACATGAAAAATTACACTGAACAAGTCACAGATGCACAATTTGTCAGCCTCAAAGGAAAGGTTAATGCAAGTTAAATATTGACATGTCAGCAATAAGGATTACGCCAATTATAAATTTACACCAACACCGGCTGCACTTTAATGAGTGTCTGATGCCGACAGGTCACCATCAGGTGGGAGAATGACAACTGAAGAGAACTTCATAGAAATTAGCATCCTTTGAATTTTTAAGATACAGAGAAGCTCTTCTAGTTTATCTATAAATATGGGAAGTATTCCTTACAAGACATTAGCTCATTGAGGCCAGGAATATAATTCAGCAGTAAAGCCTATGATGCTGCAAGATATCTGACAATACGTCAGAAGAAAAAAGAAAAAGGAAAGAAGGGGGCAGGGAGATAGTAGGGCAGGTACAGTATTTGCCTTGCAAGTGGCCAACTGGGTTTGATTCCAGTCCACATAGGATTTCCAGAGACAGTCTGGATTTATTCCTGAGAGCAGAGCTAGGAGTAACCTCTGAACACCACTGGGTATGGCCCAACAAAATAAAAAAGGAGAGAAGAGTATTGAAGTGAGAAGAGTAGGGGAGAAAAAGAGAAGAAGGAAAAAGAAAGAAGGAAGGGAAAGAAAGGGGGAGGAGAGGAAAGGAGAGAAAGTGGGGTAAAGGAAGGAAAGGGGAGGGGAGAGGATGGTGAGGGAAAAGGAGGCGAGAGAAGGGAAGGATGAGATGTATAGTATGTTGAATATTAATATATAGAGGGTGACTATGAGAGCTATCGATGCAGGAAAACTGATGGTGAAGTCCCCAGTATGACTTCAGTATTCTGAGATCCGAGATAGGAGAAACTATGGTGCCAATATGAGCTCTAACCCAGAGAGAAGATGGAGTTATTTTGATGTATGGTCAAAGTTCTGATAGATGAGGTCATGTTTGGGTCCAGTCTAATCAGTTCAATGTTCAGGGATCCAGAGAGATAATTATATCATTCGAGACCAAAGATTGAGACATCTGAGATGCAGGGAAAAAATTGCTTTAATTCAATTCCAAAGTCTGAGTAGAGAAGGGAAAACACTAACGGGTGTTTAAAAATGAGTAGGGAAGGAATAACTTTTGATTCTTAGAGAAACAGTAGGCATTTTGGTCTATTTCAACCTTCTACTGATTGACTAAGGACTGTCCACTTTGCTCAAGACAATCTTATTTCTCTGTCTATTGATTTAAATATTAACTTCAAAAAATGGAAACAAATGAATAAAAAACAAGCAGCATTTGCAGAGACAGTACATTGATGCTTGACTAAATATCTGGACATCGAGTGTCCAAGTTAGAATGAACTCAAAATAACCTCACAATTCAACTGAATTCTTGGATGACAAACATACCATCACCCAGTGATTATTAAATACATCATGTGTACTGAATACTCCGCTATTGCTTCATATATAAGCAATTCTTGTAACTGATACCATAATCATGAGATGGAATTAGCAATTTTATTGGTTCCATTTGCAGGAAAAAAAGTAAATAACTTGCCTGAAGGGTCATACATTTGGTAAATATAGGACCCTCATTTAGAGGTATAAGCTGTGAAATATATACTGTACTCTATAGATTAAAAGAGGTTCCAGTACTATTTATTAAAACAACTTGGTGAGAAACTTCTCCACAATATAATAAGATATTAAATTTTCATTTCATAATCCTATTTTTCTGCTTTTGCACATTCTTTCTATGGGGCATTTCAGGGACTATGAAAAATATCTATTGAAATGTAACAAAAATGCATCATTTCTGTTACCCAAGAAAAAAAAGGAATATATAAACAACTCAACAGATAAAAATAAGTCACCCCTTTTGAAAGTTAATAAGGACTATTATGTTAAATTAATCCAGCTTATTAAATATAAAGCAAACTATATATCATAGTGAATTGAATCATTTAATATAATTTTAACACTGAATACTTAAATACACTCTTCCATGAGCCAGAAACTCTCTACATTAAAAATGTCTGATTACCACACCACCCTTACCAAAGCTGAATGTTTTGGGGGGAAGATGAATGTAATTATACTTAAAAAGAGAAAATAAGGGGCCCAGGAGATAGCATGGAGGTAAGGCATTTATCTTTCATGCAAAAGGTCATTGGTTCAAATCCCGGTGCCCCATATGGTCCCCCGTGCCTGCCAGGAGCAATTTCTGAGCATGGAGCCAGGAGTAACCCCTGAGCACTGCTGGGTGTGACCCCCCCCCCCACCAAAAAAAAAAAAGAGAGAAAATAAATATTTGGAACAAGACAATGAACTAAATGAAGGGGAAGGACTAGAGTAAATTTTGGAGCTATTTTTTATTACATTTAATTTTTTTTGTTTTGGAGGAATCTCACTTATTTAAATGTCAGTATATAGTGCCAGAAGAAGAATTCCAGAAAAATGATGTCTTGGTAAATAATATGATACAATTAATTTTCTCATGATGTGAACATAAATAGATAAGTGAGGTTAACTTGGCTCTCATTGCTGTTTATAAAAGCCTTAACTAGGTTATTTAACACTTCATGAGCATTGTCAAATGGCATGTTTGGACAAAATGAGATGTGAACTTCATTCAGTGAATGAAACTGAAAAACTGAATACATATGACATTTCCTTTGATACCATCACTCGAATTAGTTTCTATTTTTCTTTCATTTTTTAAAAATCTATTAGCACTCAAATGAAGTAATAATAGAGGAATAAAAGAACCCAAAATATACAGAGCTGTGATTCTTATGTATAGTCAAAGTAATTAGTGAGGAATTTATTCGTCCAGTATTTGTAGACCTTACCTCTAATTTGCTTTCCTTTTCAAAAACCCTACATTGAAGAATGGTATCACTGTTTTTGATTGCACAGGTGAGCTTTAAAACCATGATTTTGGGACTCAATTATAATTCATACTGATATGTAAATAAAAGAGATTCTGAGAATCAACCAAATGAAACTCAGAAAAGCTTCATATATAAAATAACATATATTATACATATCATGAACAAGAACTGGGAAGCTACCTTAACTTTGTAGGTTGAACTCAGTAGATCAGCATGGAAAGAAATTTGGACAAAGGCACAAGTCCCTGATACTATAACTAATTTTGGTTTGTCTACAATAGAACCATAATACCTTTGTAATTAGCATTAAGTAATTGAAAATAGAAGTTGGGAATGTGGGTAGTAGAAAACCTTTGATGCGGTTATTGCAAAATCATTAAAATTATGGAACAAAGTAAATGAGAAAAGAAACCAAGCATTCAGATTTGACTTCTTCTGTCATTCCTTAAAAAAAGGGAGGACCAGAGAAAT
>PVKC010000018.1:0-121499 GCA_004027635.1 Crocidura indochinensis
CACACACACACACATGCACACACACACACATACACACACACTCTTATTGTGTTTACGTATATACCCTTTAATTCTGAGGTTACTTTGTACATCAATGCAATAAAAACATACACAATGAAGCTGATGTGAGTGGGCCCAATCCCTACCGTGCTGACCATGAATATCAATAACACACATACCTGACTTAACTGTTGCTAGTGCCTTTGCAGGGGTAGTCACAGCACTTATCAGATTACATAATGAGATACCACCACTGTTGACTTTCTGAATGTCTGTTGTTTTCAAACTCCACTTCTCTTGTAACCTCTTGAGATATAAATGAACATTTATTTTCAGTTGTTGTATTTTTAAAGTTATACATTATAATTCAACTTCTTAAACATATCTCAAAACTATGATTGTGGGTCTTGCTTTGTGGAGAAGTGGATGGAAGAACCATGCCAGTTTATTTCAACATCCTTAATGACTGTTAACACTGTTAGTGGAGGAAAGTGGGGTAGGGGCCATCGTACATTCTGCTCTTAGTCACAGTGTAAGTTACTCTCTTTCCAGTTCCAAAGTAACTGTCAACTGTAATAACTCTGGAAAACTACATCAGGAAATAATAGCTGTTGTAAGAAGAAATATCTAGAAACAGTAAAATAAATGGCAATTTAGAATTCCACCTAGTAAGTGTTTCTTATATTACAAAAAATCAATGTTTTAAAAGCATACATTGCCACAGATTTAGAGTGGATAGGGTCTTATAACGTAAGTCAAATGACTAAAGATTTACATGCAATTTTACTACAGAGCCAAGAAACTTCATTCTTCAAACACTAGATATGGCAATATATTCTAGGAAGAGTGAAAAGTTGGATAGTAAGGCTTCTTCACTTAATATTATAAGACATGGCATTAAAAAATAACAACAACTGGGGCCTGACGGTGGCGCTGGAGTGAGGTACCTACCTTGCCTGCACTAGCCTAGGACGGACTGTGGTTCAATCCCCTGGTTTCCCATATGGTCCCCCAAGCCAGGAGCGACTTTGAGCGCATAGCCAGGAGTAATCCCTGAGCGTCACCGGGTGTGGCCCAAAAACCAAAAAAAACCCCTAAAACTAGGAGTCTGCGGTAGTGTCTTAAAAATTCAATAAATTTAAAATGGGCAAAAAAAAAAAAAAAAAAACCCTAAAACTTAGGGATTTATGGGAAAGGATACTAAAAGTATCATTGACTGCTATATCCCACTTAAGAAAAACAAACAAGGGGCCCGGGAGATAGCATGGAGGTAAGGCGTTTGCCTTTCATGCAAAAGGTCATCGGTTCGAATCCCGGTGCCCCATATGGTCCCCCGTGCCTGCCAGGAGCAATTTCTGAGCATGGAGCCTGGAGTAACCCCTGAGCACTGCCGGGTGTGACCCCCCCCCCCAAAAAAAAACAACAACAACAAAAAAAGAAAAACAAACAAAGCAAATTAGTTGAAAATTTGTGTCCTTCCTCAAAGGTTCAATTAACGCAGTATCATTAGCTCTGAATACTAAAATATACTGTAGACATAGAATCTAATTTTTTGAAATAAATAAAAGGAAATCATTCTTATTTTATCTTTCATTAATGACACAGAAAATAAGAAATAAGTATTAGATGCAACTCACTTTAGTTTCTTCCAAAGTTTTCTCTAACTCCTGTGCACCAAAAGAGGGCTGTATAACGGGCAATCTTTCTTTTGTTTCTTTTATCCATGACTTTAATGAATTAACAAGAGCTTGGAAATTATTCATCTGTTCTTGACAAGAAGATATAGCTTCTTTTCTAGATAATAAAACATCATTGAAGACAATGCTTCAAAGCTACAGAAAGGAGATACTTTAAAGGATTCAACTGCTAATTATTAATAATAATTCCCATTTTATGTTTAATATTAAGAGAATATCCCCACTACTCATGGTAACCCTTTGCTAGATGGGAAAAAGCTTCACAGGGAACTAACGAAATTTGCTGAATTCACTGTCCTTAAACAAGGCCTCTTGCTAGAGATAGGAGTGGTTAAGAAATCTCTGACCCATATGTTATGGCACTCAATAATGCTACATAGACTCTAAGGCTATATAAACAGTTTTAACATCATTTAGATTCAGTGAGCTTTGATATGTTCACTTTATATAGTGGTTAATGCCAGCAGGCACAAAATCAGAAAGAAAACATTTATAAATCATGAACATGAGGGAGATTTGGGACAATGGTGATGGGAACGTTGCACTGGTGATGGGTGGTGTTCTTTACATGACTGAAACCCAAACACAATCATGTATGTAATCAAGGTGTTTAAATAAAATATATTTAAAAAAAAAAAATCACAAACATGAGGAAAACATACCGCCACCTAGTGGTTCCTACTATTTGCTACGGTCACTGAATGGATGGATGAACCAAGCACTTGAGATTAGATTTGTCTCAAAAACACAGAGAACTTGTGAGAAGAGAATTTTCATGGGTGTCCTCAAAATATCAATAGTTACTCATCAGCTCCACAGTAGATATTATGGATCTTTTTCAATGTCATGAGTCAGGACACATGCTTAGCATATGAGCATGTGTGAGGACAGTTATATTTTGTGCATGTATATTTTGTACATATTTTACGCATGCAAGTATGTGGACGACATGCACATAAGAATCCACAAGCAGTTGAACAAATTATCCTGACTACATTTTGGAAGTTGGACCCATCTGAAAGAATAAACAATCTAGGAAAATAAATACATTTTTGTACAATGTGAATTCTATATATGTTAAATGGAAATAGTAGCTATAGAAAGAGTATAAAATACACACAAAAAAGTAAAGAATTAAAAGAACGAGAGAATAATTGAAAATGATATGACTATCTTTTTTGGGGTCTCTTTATAAACTGTAGCAATAACCAAATGCATATTCTAAACTAATAGAAAACAAATATAAAGCTCAGTCACAAACTGTATGCATGTTCATTCTCCTGATTTTTATCCTGTTTATTCACTGTAAACTCTTATCTCTAACTGTTTAGAAAGTAAACTTTTACCAAAAGTGTATGAGGCGGTGTGTGTGTGGGGGGGGGGGAGAGAACGATGACATGACTCAAGAACTATTTTGTAACTGGCTTCTGGATTGAGCTCAGAAAACAACAAACCATGACATATGACTGTTTCCACCTTTGCGGATAAAAATGTGAACAATATGAAAGGATCCAAGATATGAGTTTAGCTTGTTTTTTAACTATAACATATTGCAATTGCTATTTCCTTACATAGTACTTTCATGTAAGAAGATTTTAACCCCCCCTCACAAAAAATCAGCTTATACACTTATTATTTTATTTTTTTTTTTTGGTTTTTCGGCCACACACGTTTGATGCTCAGGGGTTACTCCTAGCTAAGCGCTCAGAAATCACCCCTGGCTTGGGGGGGGGGGCATATGGGACACCAGGAGATCGAACTGCAGTTCTTCCTTGGCTAGCGCTTGCAAGGCAGACATCTTACCTCTAGCACCACCTCGCCGGCCCTAGCTTATATACTTATAAAGAAGCCCTATGCTGAATCTTGAGCATTCAGACTATTTTAGGTATTCACATAATTTATTTTAGTTATAGTATCAAGTTGAAAAAATTCAATTTCTCAAGTGGTACTTACTTCTCTTTGATGGTATCTTCCATTTCCTTGAATTTTTTGGACAAATTATTTGTTTTTTCAAAAACCAGAGCCTTATCACCTGGCAAGCCATGATTAGATATTTCCTTCAAGAGATTCTGCAAAATTTCAAGATCTTTCCTATGTTCTGAAAATTCAGAGGTTGATTCCTACAAAACATTTAGATTTTTATCATCAATACAAGATGCTTATTTACACTTCCCATCATACCAACATGGCTCTATTTAGAATTTCACCGAATTATCCAACCTATAAATGCACAGGCAGGATGTCTTGAAAAGGACACATGAAACTTAATTTTAAAAGTACACTCTATTTTCAGCCCTTGTACATTCTGGAAAGTGATATACTTACATCATCTATAATATGTGTGAAGTGTACATATGAGAAATGATGTCTCTTTCTGATCAAGAAAAACGGCTTTGAGGAGAATATGGGGTGTGCTGTTTTTTTTTAAAGAGGGAAGTATAGGTCTTTACAAATTTATAGACAATTAAAATAAGTTTATCTTAAGTTTATTAGTATGCTTGGCTCAGTCTCTATTATGAAAAACATACCTGCATATACTGAGACAATTCAGTGACATCTTTTCCAGGCCCATCTACCTCTGTAAATTCTTGAGATTTTGTTTCTACAAATGTCTGGAGCTTTTCTGAAAGAGTCTCAAAGAGTTCTACTTTAGACTTTAATGCCTCCATTTTGGCCAGTTTTTCTTTGTGTTTATGAATTGCTTTTGAGAAACGAACAGACAAGTCCTTCATTTTGGCTTGATGTGAGGATGCAGTAGACGGGTCTGCTGTTTCCATAAATTTCTTCACCTTTTCACTCATGGCATTTACACTGCTCTCACGACTTGCAATATCCTGTTCCAACATCTGAAATAAGCCACATATTGCATATTGATAATAATGTTTACCAATAATGTCAGTTTCAAAAATTACTATTCATAAGAGCCCAAGATGAAACAATCTATAACTAATGGTTAAAAATTAGGAGAGACTGACAAATCTGATGCATCTCTTGAGGAATCTCATCCTAATTCTCCTCAAGGAAGAGTAGAGAACAGCTGGCTAGTTGCCTAATAGAGGCAAGAGGCAAGTATTTCTTGCCAACCCCTGGGATCAAAAGAAGACTGGGGATTAGCCATGTTTAAGTTTTAAAAGACAAGACAACAATATTGATCTGATTAGACTTGTGTGCAGCTGGCTGAAACAATAATTAACAAGGACTTAATGTATGTGTGGAAGTCCTCTATAATGAATATTATTTATATAAAATAGAGTTTTATCTGCAGTTCCCTTATAGGAAAAATCATCTGTATGCAAGCACAATTTTTTGCAGTTATATTCAGGAAACAGTTCTTTTTTATATTCCTTTTAGTTTGTTTTTGGCCCACACCTGTGATGCTCAGGGGTTACTCCTGGCTATGCACTCAGAAGTCGCTCCTAACTTGGGGGAAGTTTCTTTTGTTCAGTCATTAAATATTACTTCTTGCTTGAATTGTTTCAAATGGAAGGTCTGGTTTCATTCTTATGTTCCTTACTTTGTTCTTGAGATTTTCTTCTCTCTTATTGCTTTAAGGAATTCATCTTTCTATTTCTTTTTTTTTGTTTCTTTGTTTTTGCCATTTGGATTACTATATGTCTTGGTGTTGGCTTATTAGGGTCTTTTTATTAGGGACTCTTTTTGCCTCTTGGATTTGTAACGGTGCCTCTTTCCAGAAGGTAGGAAAATTTTCTGCTATTGTTTCCCTTACTACTTGTTCTTTCTCTTTCCCTATTTCTTCCCCTTCTGGTATTCCTACAATTTGTAAATTATTTCTTTTGTCTTTGTTCGATAAGTACGTAACATTTTCTTCCAGTGCTTTTACCTCTTCCTTCCTTATTGGCGTCTTTGTCATTTTTGGTTCGTAGTTTTTCTTTAAGTTCTTCTATGCAATTCTACAACTGTGTAATTCTGCTATTATGGCTTGCTAAGATGCTTTTTTTTTTATTTCCCTTAATTCCATTTGTATGGACTCTGTCATCTTATTTAGGAGTTCTTTGAGTTGGTTGAATTGTTCATCTATGGATCTTAAACTCACTGGCTAGTGATTCCTTGATTTCTATGACCATGGCATTCATTGCTGCTTTTATGTCCTCATCTATTAGCCTCGTGCATTTTGGTGAACTTGGAAACTTGCTAAGATTTCTCTCTATATTCTAGTGTCTTCCTTAGTTTACCTATATTTCTTTGCATTTGGTGGCTTAGAGTGTTGTGCTCTCTGGCCTCAGTCCTCCTTTGTCACCTGTGGTGTGGTGCTGGGTCCCTTCTCTGGAGTGCGACCCTAATGAGATTTGGTCCCGCACTCAAGTCTCCTCCCTTACTTTGCCTGCGAGAAGGTGCAGGTCCCCTCTCTGACTGCCTCCCCCAACCTCAACACTGGTGGAGACTGCACCAGTTTGAACCTGGCTCTAGTTTTCTCTTTCCCTTTACCTGAGAGAAGGTGCTGGTTCCCTCTCATAGCATCTTACCCAAGTTTGACAATGGCAGAGCGCCAGTCCGAGGCTGGCTCAAGTTTCCTCCCTCCCTTTACCTGCGAGAAGGTACAGCTGCCCTCTCTGGCCACCTTTCCCAACCGTGACACTGTCCAAGAACACGTGGGTCTGAGTCATTTTTATATTCTGAAGCAAATCTCCAATATATAGATTCTTGGAATTAAATGAATATTTTCTCATCTAAGAAATTTACATTTGTTTGTTTTTCATTGAAAAAATTTCTTTTATATATTTTTTAATTAAAATGTTTTGCATTTTAAAATGTCACTTACAATGTCTTTACTGATGATATCCTGAAGAGCAGAAGAGTTTAAAGGTACTTGAGAGTGTTCTTTTAAAGAACTTTCGACACTTCCCATCCAGTCCAGCATTTCATTCAGACCATCCTGTACACTCAGTGAGCGGGTCAGGGTTACTTGGAGTTTTTCATTTCGTTCATTAACAGACTTGGACAGGTCATCATATCTGCCAACAATCTCATCTAGTCCAAAAATGATTAGAAAACATTAAAAACAAAATTTTTTACTATATTCTCTTTTAAAACCTACTAAGGTCCCTAAGGTGACTCACAGTGTTTTCACAACAAGGTTGAAGAAAAATTTGGTTTTTGGGCCACACCTGGTGTGTTGAAGAAAAATTTGAATGATATATTTGAAATTCATAATCAAAAGATCATCTCAGAAGAAAAAAGAACAGAGAGAAGAAAAAAAGTTGTTTTACAGAGCAAAGTTTTTACTTCTCATCTATATTTCTACTCAGATTGTAATTGATGCTATGGTTGGGGTAAAAATATATGTCTTATCATCTGCTATGTTAAGTTATTTCACGAAGAAATATGTAGTAACAACTACACATTACGCATTATTTAAAAAAGCAGTGAAGTCAAAAGACAGTAAATAACACCAATAAAAACTAATAAAACAATGACTTCAAGAGTTCTTTCTCTACAAGTACATTACTTGTACTCTAAAAGTACACTACTTTTAATGTCAGTGGGTGCAAAAATACCATTCTAACTGAATACTAGATCTGTTCATTCTATTTGCCTTGGTGTTATAACAAACAATATGAAGTAAATTTGCTTGTGCCTAAAAGGAGGCAGGCTAGGGCTGTGAGTGGAAAATTAAGGACACTGGTGAAGGGAAGGTCACACTGGTGGTGAGACTGAATGAACATTTAATGCTTGAAACAACTTTATTATGAACCTGGAAAATAATGCTGTTATAATAAAAAGGAAAAATTAAAATTAACAAAAGAAAGCTAATTTCGACTATAGGCTAAATTTTCCATCCTTCTCATCCCATCAACTTGGTAAATTCTACTTTCTATGGGAAGTATTACACAACAGACTTTGAGGCGGGGCGGTTTGGACCACTCTCTGTGATGCTCCGGGGTTACTCTTGGCTATGTACTTATAAATTGCGCCTGGTTTGGCGGACCATATGGGACACAGGGGGCTCTAACCATGGTCCATCCTAGGCTAGCACAGGAAAGGCAGACATCTTACTTTTCTTTCTTTCTTTTTTTTTTTTTTTTTTTTTTTTTGGTTTTTGGGTCACACCCAGCAGTGCTCAGGGGTTACTCTTGGCTCCATGCTGAGAAATTGCTCCTGGCAGGCACGGGGTCCATATGGGGCACCGGGATTCGAACTCATGACCTTTTGCATGAAAGGCAAAGGCCTTACCTCCATGCTATCTCCCGGGCCCCGGCATCTTACTTTTCAAACTATATAGACCCAACTACCAAAGATACTAACTATACCTATCAAGGCAAAGTTTCCCAGACTGAAAAGACAAAGGACAGAAGTTAGACAATTCCTAAGGCTAACATTTTCTCCAAATGTGTTAGAATATCTTTTTCCCTCAAATCTTGCTGGGAAAGCAAATCAAGAAGGAACACTTACCCAGGGTTTTTTGGATATCATTCTTTGCTGGAAGTAAAGATCCCCTTGCATCTAAGAGAACTTCAGCTGTTTTTTTCAGTTTCTCAACAGCAGCCTGCTGACTTGATATCTGTCCTTGTAGAGTCTGTAGAATTACATGCCTCAATTATACCCAATACAAACAAAAAAAATCCAGTATAAAATAAATTATTTATAGATGAAAGCTAAAAATTCTGTCTTCTAAAAATTAAGGTGATTTAAACATGGCAAAAAGCATTGGGCAGTAATCAGAGAGATAGGCATCTGCCATAGAGGCAAGGGGTCATGACAGGAGAAAAACTGGGGAAATTAGTGACAAGAAAAGAATACAGCTGAAAGGATGGGTATTAGAACATTGTATGACTGAAAATCAAGCATAAAACCTTTTTAACTGTATCTCACAGTGGTTTAATAAAAAATTAATTGAAAATAAGATAAATAAGATATTTATATGCTACATAAACCTACATATACTTTTGAGAAATTTTTCTGACAGATACTTAAGAAAATATCGATATATTCAGTGATAGGCCAGCTGAAGTATGAACATGTGTATGCATACACAAATAACAAACAGCTGTGTCATTCACATTTCCTGCTGTCAGGATGGGATGAACAACTGTCTCTATAGAAGATACATTTTCTGGGGGCCGGGCGGTGGCGCTGGAGATTTTCTTTCTTTTTTTTTTTTTTTTTTGGTTTTTGGGCCACACCCAGTGACGCTCAGGGGTTACTCCTGGCTATGCGTTCAGAAGTCGCTCCTGGCAGGCATGGGGGACCATATGGGAACCGGGGGATCGAACCGTGGTCCATCCTAGGCAAGGCAGCAGGCACCTTACATCCTGCGCCACCTCCCGGCTCCCGAAGATACATTTTCTAATCCTCGTTAATTTTAAATGTTATTATTTTTCATTTATTGTAAGAATGTTTATCTTTGTCTACCAGTCTGCAGTCAGAAATCACTTCTGGCAGGCTCAGTGGACTGACCACATGGGATGTCAGAGATCAAACTCAGGTCAGCTGCATGTAAGGCAAATTCCCTACCTGCTGTACTCAGCTCAAGAATTAATTTTTATCTTAAAAACATGATTTAGGAATATAGGATTTCCTTTCCAAAAGAGGGAATTATTTTCATGATTGTGGTATATGATGGGTGTTGATGAACTAGGAGTTTTCCTGGTGATTGAATATTATATATTTGATATCAGAAAACGTGTGGTCTTTCCATACAGATTTGATTAACATGACATATACATCTCAAAAACTAATTAATGGGGCCCAGGAGATAGCATGGAGGTAAGGCGTTTGCCTTTCATGCAAAAGGTCATCAGTTCGAATCCCAGTGCCCCATATGGTCCCCCACGCCTGCCAGGAGTAACCCCGAGCACTACCGGGTGTGACCCAAAAACCAAAAAAAAAAAAAAAACAAAACGAATTAATATTGAAACTCTTAAAATAGTAGTAAACAGCTTCAGAAAAGGTAGACTGAACATGCTAACCATATATCCTAGCAGTTCTTTATTACAGACATGTAGTTCAACAGCAAGGATGAAAGTGAAGAGGCAAGAACCATACTCTAGACTTTCATTTCACTACAATATGAACCTTGCTAGCTCCTCCTTCGTAGTCTGTCTCTCATTCAGATTTTAAACTCAAATTCCCATGTCCAGGTAAAGGAATAGATTACAAGTTTACCATTGTTTTATAAATGTTTCCATCTAGAATATTTCCACAGCCAACAAAACTTCACCTTTCTGAAATAAGAATTCTGCTCTGTATTTCTCCATCACTGCAGGATACTCTCTTGCGCTGTTGAGAAAGGCACTAAGCTGTGCTCCTTGCCTTCAATCTCTCACTCTAGATAGTGCCCCACAATTCAAAAAATGCACTTGGCTATATCACTCCCCTCTTTATTTTGGGGAGGGTTTGGGTCACATCCAGTTGGGCTCAAGGATTACCTGGCTCTGTGCTCAAGATCCTTCCTGATGTATGTAGTGCCAGGATTTAAATGGATCAGCCACATGTAAAGCAAGCATCTTAATCCCTAAGAATCTTTCTGGCCCCTCTCTTTAAAATGTTTAGGTAGCTTCCCAAATTGAAACCTTGATCATTTTATGAAATATTCTGTAAAAATCTATTCCTTAATTCTATTTTCAATCTCACCATTTTCCACAATCCAGAAATGTCCAATACTCTGAATGCCTTGCTCATAACAGATCACATGCCTTAATAACTCTTACAAACCAAATTTTCAAATAACCTACATCCATACCCTACCCTACCCCTACTCCACCTCATAAATCTAGCTTATGCACACCCTCCAACATTCAGCTACCTGGAAAGTCTTCCTCTCCCTTTCTTCTTCTTACTTAAAAGTAGAATTTTCCTCTTTCCTTGAAACACCCATAATTACACTACAGATACTGTTTGACTCTTCTATAAAAGTGTAACCACATACCTCTCCAACTCCTTCCTAAAATATTTTTAATAATGTGAGCTTACCAAAGATGAATTGGTATTTTTTGTTTTGTTTGTTTGTTTGTTTGTTTTTCAGTCATACCCGGTGATGCTCAGGGGTTACTCCTAGCTTGGGAGACCATATGGGACACTGGAGATCAAACTGCAGTCCCTCCTAGGCTAGCGCATGCAAGGCAGACAACTTACTTCTTTTGCCACCGCTCAGGCCCCAGATGAATTGATATTTTAAGTACATGTGATCACAAAGTGATGGACATGGCACACATATTTACTAAATAAATGTAAAGGCCACTGTGGTTCTATAAAACATTTCAATAGCAAAGTCCTAAGTTGCCATCTTGAAATTTATAAGTATGCCTGGAGAGATAGTACAGTAGGTACTTGTCTTCCATGTAGCTAAATCTGGTTTAAACCCAATGACATATATGGCTCACTGAGCTCAGCCAGGAATAATCTCTCAGCACACAGCCTGGAATAAGTTCTGAACATCTAACCAGTATGGCCCAAATAACCGAAAACTAAAAGAAAATTAACTTTAATAGTAAAAAATATAAACAAGACCACGATGATGATCATTATATTTAGAACACTCATCATGATGAAGATGGTCAATAACTGTTATTTTCTAACATCTATCTAGTTATACCTTCATTACAGTAATGGATTATTCTGATACTTTGTAATAATACTGCAAATTATTCAAATGGTACATATATTACTTTCATAGTATGATTTTAATGGACATGAGACATGAAAGTACCTATGACAGAGTATGATGCAAAATTACTGGTCTTTTTGTTGACCTACTTGCCTGGATCAGAAAGAACTAAATCCTATAAAGTTTATCAACATGAAGATTTTCAATCTGAGGTTCACCAAAGATTTCTGACCTAAAACTATCCCAGCGATCCCAGTATAGGCTAGAAGGTACACACGATCTATAAATGTGTTCTAGCTCCAATGTGGGGTTCCCAACTACAAACTAATCACAGAATCCTATTTTAGAACCTGGTATGGGGCTAATTTGTTCAGCTCCTGATTTCACTAGATGCAAATATTAAAGTCATTCTAATTAGTGACACCACAGTACTGAACACACAGCTAACTGTTCTGTGAGCAAATGATACCAAATGATTACACAAAATTATTACAAATAAAGCATTGCATTTATTATAAATAAAAGAAACTTTTATAAGTATGGAAAAGACTAGATGGATTTTTTTCATTATGTCTTATATCATTCTTAAAATGTTATTAGATGTTATTGGAAAATTAAAGAATGACTATTCCTCATGGAAATGTATTCTTACATATAATGTCATCATCTCTAAAGAAATGTGGTCAAATCAGGAATCATTTTAGCTGCACACTGAATTTTTAAAATTATGCTGAGGATGAATTTGTTCTTTAGTCATTCTTTAGAATTATAGAAGTCTTCTTTGACTTATATCCTGAAATATTCTCTTGGGCTTTTATTTTCATTTTTCTCTATATTATAAAAATTACTTTTCTGGGACCAAAGTGATAGTATAGTAGGTAGGCACTCGTGGCTAACATGGATTCCATCCCTGGCATCCTATATGATCCCCTGAAAAAAAGAGCCAATAGCACTGAGCATCACCAGGTATGGGCCTGAAGCCACCAAAATTAAAAAATGTAAAACAAAAATTACAGCAGAAGTGTTCTTGATCTTATAGGAAAGAAAGATAAAAAACAACCACAAAAAAGGACCTCAGGGTTTCCAATGCCCTTGGAAAGTATTCAACTAACTACAGGACATTGGATCATGTGGGGGTGCTGATCAGCCCAAGACATGTCCATACTCCAGCAATAGGCAAAACTTCCAGCCATGGAAAAAGCAGCACTCTCTATACTACTCTCCTGTTCTCACTTCCTGTGACCACCTCTAAACCTCTAATTCCATGTCTCAGCCTTAACCTACTATATTCTACCATATTGAAGGACTTCACTTCATTTGCTCAGAAAGCTGTGGACAATGTTAATGTTGACAATGTAGGCTCACGCAGTGGCATACCTGTTTCCCTCACTATTAGCACAATACTGATTCCTGACTCTGTCACTGACTAAAAGGTCAAATTAAAGGCAGTTGTTTGATTGAGTGTTTACTTTCAAGCTATGGTAGCAATAAACCTCTGAGACTCAACTGCTAAAAAGAATCATGAACAGATTTAAAAATGGAAACTGAACTTTCAGATTCAAAGTAACTCTTGAAGTGGAAAAAGAAAGCAACACTGTAAACTTTCTCTCCTTTATTATAAGAATTGAAAATATACTTATATTTAATAGAATAGAGATTTTTCTGCATTACAGGTATGAGACTTCTAGCATTATGTTATCCCCACATGCATATTCAAAAAGAGCGGTTTGGTCTCTGGAGATCTGTGCTAGGCTGTATCTCTATGAATCAAGGGATACCCAACAGAAACTACAGCCTCACAGGTCAAACTCTGAAAATAACAATAACAATGACATCCCTCCAGCTTCTTCATTCCTAAACAAAGATTAAATACATATTCTGGGCCAGGTATTGCTCTTACTGCTGGGGAAATAGCAATAAAAAAAAGTAGAGTAAAATACCTGCCCACAAGAACTATCAGTCTAGGAAAGAGAAAAGTAATTAATCAAATTAACACATACAAAGACAAACAAGTGACCAAGACAATTATAGTTTTGTTTGGGTCGGAGTGATAGTGCAGCGGAAGGGCGTTTGTCTTGCACGCAGCAGGTCCAGGATGGACCTCAGTTCGATCCCCAGCATCCCATATGGTCCTCCAAGCCAGGAGCAACTTCTGAGCACATAACCAGGAATGACCCCTGAGCGTCACTGGGTGTGGCCCAAAAACAAAACAAAGCAAAAAAATCATAGTTTTGTTTGTAGAGACAAAAAGTCTGGGGGGCAGGTAACATGTCATAATAATCATACCAAGCCAGTAAAAGACAGGAAAATAAATCTTGTTAGAGAAATGAAAAAAACTATGCAGAACCATCTAAACTCCCTCTAGTTTATTTTTCCAATGTTTGTCCTATTCATCTTCCAAACATCCTTACTTGCTTAGATGAATCTATAACCAAAAAGTATAAAGCAGTGGAAGATGTTCAATGACTATATTGAATAGCTGCTCTTTCACTAGTGTGCTCATTCTTTCTGGCTCTATCTTTCTCTCTGCTTCCCTACCTTTTTCCTGCCCCTCCACCCCTCACCTTAGTCTCTTCTAGTTGCCTCTGTAGATTTTTAGGATCAACAGCAATAAGTTCAGATAAGTGTTTGCCTGCTGCTACTTCACAAGCATGAAGTCCGGAAAGAAGTCCACATGAAGCATCTTCATAATGTTGATATTTATCCACCAGATCTTTAAGGTTATTCCCAAGGACACTACACTAGAAAAAGAAAAAAAGGAATAAGGGATTAAAATCCACTACTTTTATATAAGCCATAGAAATCATATAAACCAAGGATCTATGAATTATACAACTTAGAAAATAATAGACTTCAACAAAAGTTAGTGAATGCATAGGGATAAAAACCTTAACATAAAAAGAATCCATGGGGCCAGTGAGGTGACAGTAGAGGTAAGGTGTCTGCCTTGTAAGCGCTAGCCAAAGAAGGACCACAGTTCGATCCCTCGGCATCCCATATGGTCCCCCCAAGGCAGGGGCAATTTCTGAGCGCTTGTAACCTCTGAGCATCAAAGGGGTGTGGCCCAAAAAACCATAAAAAAGTATCCATAAATAAATCAAAATGTAAACATGAAAATTAGGATATTACTCAAGATTTATCAGATACAAAAACTATTCCAAAGGCTGAGTCTTTAATCCAGAATGAAGGACTTATTTAGATATCAAGCATCTACCAAAACACATTCCAGTTCAGTTTTATACACCATATATCTACAGGATGTAAATATTTTCAAGGTGTCTAACAAATCATCACTATGTAGATATTGCATAAGACTGAATAACTCAAATAGAAAAAGTATATAGATCATAAGAAGCACAGCCAATAGCCAATAATATTTAAATATTATTAAATTAAATAAAAATTATTAAAATAGTATTATTATTAAAATACCTGACATCATTTTTTGTTTTGTTTTTAAATATCTGGCATCTTAATAAAAGAATGTTTATAGGGATGGAATGGTATCACATGGGAAAGGCATTTTCCCTGCATGCGCTTACCCAGATTCCATCCCTGGCATCCTGTATGTTCTCCCTAACCCTGAAAGGAGTGATTCCTGAGTGCAGAGAAAGAAGTAACTAACCCCTGAGAACCACCAGATGTGGCCCAAAAAAACAAAAAAAATTTTGTTTCAGCTTGTACTGTAAACAAGGAAATATTTTCTCAAAAAAACAAAACAAAACAAAACAAAAAAACAAATAAACCCCTCTCACTTGTCCTCAGGAACAAGCATTCAACCTGTTAGCCAGCACTGACAAGAGTCCAATTACCATCAGGTCTTTAACCCTACCACCTAATGGCAAATTCAATATTAGCGTTTTTGAATTAGGTAATGCCACAATGACAACACTCTCAAAAATATAAAAAAATTATAGAGCTAGAGAGTCAACAATCTTATTTTTCTTTATTCAATCTTTTAGGTTAATTTATAATCGAAAACAAAAATTAAGAAAACAAAGAGACACAAACATATATTTAATCAAAATGTTTAAATAAAGACAAAATTTTTAAAAGTGCAAATAAAATTGTAACTTTTTAGCATAAAAAAAAGAAAACAAAAAGAAAACTGTTGAAGGCAACACATTTCTACTGTGGTTCACACTTGAATGTGACTTGGTTAACAGTCACAGCACTGGCAGCACTGACATTGAGGTGTTGAGAAATAAAATTACCTTAGAGTATAGAGATCTAAACCTGTCAGTGGCATGATCCAATCTGTTCTGAACTTCTCTGTGAGTTGCAGAAGTATCAATATTATCCTGATCAGCATTGACACTGTCATCTCTCTTGCTGCAAGATTTGGCTGCTTCTAAAACTCTATTTCCAGAAATAGTGATGTATCTCAGGTCACCTTTATGAGAAATGACATCTTCAGAAAAACTCTTCTGCCTTTTCAATTTGGTCATTAAACCATTGAAGTCATCTGCACCTGCCTCCAGGTTTTCAAGTTCTTGTTCTGATTGCTGCAGCCAGTGCTCAAAATCACTGTAGTCAGCGTCAAACTTCTCTAATTCTTCCTGAAGAGAATGCGTCAACTTCATTTTCTTCTCTGAGTTGGCAAGGGTAGTTTCATAATGCACTTTTAGTTCCTTCATATTCCTTTGCAGCTTCTCTTTCTCCTCTGGAGACAGATGATGACCCTGCTTCTCCAATAAGGCTTGAGCATACTGAGTAGCCATGAGGACTGCTTGCTGCTTAGCAACAATCTTCTCATGCTGGGTCTACAGGGAGAAACAACAAAAACAGACAACTTTCAAGCAGTGAAGAGGTTGCACTAAAGCCACTAGGTGAAGGGGCCTGCTTCACCTCCTATATGATCAGTCGTAAATGATCTGACATTTAGGGTCAACAACTTCTTTCTCAACTTTAGCTGTGCTCAAGACTTACTTAGCACAGGAATACCCCTGCTGGTGCTCAGTATATCATACGTGGTGCTGGGGATTGAATTCGGGTCAGTTGCATGCGATGCAATTCCTTTTCTCAACAGCCATCCCTGAAGAGATGAGTAGAGGCACTCAGGAAACAATTAAGTTCACAACTACACAGCCTCCAGGCATGGAATCAGAACTTAGCAAAGCGGCTGGACTCATCACCTCATTCAAAATTCAAGCATTATTCCTTACTATACATGTACTGTTGTACAAGTTACTTCCCTCATAAATCAGTTTCTTCATTAATACAATGAGAATAAAAATAGGGTCAGGAGTGACAGTACAGCAGGCAGGGCCTTTGCTTTGCATGTGGCCAACCTAGATTTAATTCACCACATTCCATATGGTTCTTGAGCACTGCCAAGAGTAATTTCTGAGTGTAGAGCCAGGAGTTGAGCATAGCTGAATGTGGTCACAAAACAAAACAAAACAAAACAAAGATCAATGAGAAAAACAACCTCAAGGAGTCAGTGGAAGGAAGAACTTAGAACTGTGCATTGCCTTTATCTACTGTATTTTAGTTATTACTGTTGCTTCTATAAATTCCTTAGAACCCTGCTTCACTTATAAAAATTTGAAGATTTTCAGTCTGTTTTGCTGAGAATTCTCATAAAAAATTACCCCCCCAAACACATATCTGTAACAATGAGCTGTAAACAGGACTTCATACCAGTCATTAAGAGCCTAAAGGCTATTTCAATCGAATGCATAATGTTTCAAACAACACACCTTAACTTTATGGTATTGCTGGTTCAGATTCTCCTCAAGGATTCCAACAGCCCCATCAAAATCAGTCTCCAGCAAGTTACCATTAACTTCATCTTCTCCAATCTCGGACTTCCCATCACCATCTTGAAAATGAGTCCCATTCTGCTCAATGACTTGATTCTGGGTTATACTTGCCCTTTCCAAGTTTCCATCAACATTTGACAACCAGTCCAGAAGGTTTTCTATTTTGGTTTTGCTCTCTTCCAGCTGCTTCACAGCAGCAGCCTAGACAGGAAAAGTTCACCATATCTAAATACAGGCTGAGGTATTCATTTTTTAATTTTATTATTACTATCATTATTATTTTGATTTGCAAGCCACAGACAGTTGTGCTCAGGGTTTACTCTCAACTCTAACATAAGGGATCACTCAAAGTAGTGTTTGGAGTGGGGGGACAGAATTTTGTGCCTTACCCAATTTACTATTTCTTTGGCCTAAGACATTCATTTTAAGACATTCCAAAAGTAAACATTTATTTCATTTAAAAATCAGAGGATACTAAACACTGGCAAAAATGGAAAATCAGCTGCAATGAAAGTAAACCTTACAACAGAATACCTGCAACAGGCTTTGAGGTTTTCATTGTCCTTAAAAATACATTTCAAATGTTTAACTAAATGAGTTCTTACACATTTCAAAATAAGTTTCACAATATCATTTAAATTTTCTTAATAAGTTCAACCAAGCTCTTTCTAGTAGTTAACTATATGTCTCGAAATCTAAACTTTTAGTCTCTGGAGTTAATAATTTATTATTACTACCCAATATCATTTAATAATTCAAGGAGCCATTATGTTAATCAGTTTTAAAAAAGAGATAGTACAGCAATAGAGCGTTTGCCTTGCACGCTGCTGACAGACCTGAGTTTGACGGCATCCCATATGGTCCCCCAAGCCATGAGTGATTTCTGAGCGCATAGCAAGGAATAACCCCGGAGCATCACTGGGTGTGGCTCAAACACCAAAATAAACAAACAAACAAATAAATAAAGCAATAGCAGATCCCATGTTTGAATAAGGACCTTTTCAGTTTCTTTCTTGATTGCCGTTGTAACAACTTTATCCAGTTCCTTTTTTGACTCTTCTGCTTTTAAATTAAGCTGCTCATACTTTAACTTAGCTTCATTAAGTTTCTGTTCAATCAAAGCCTTATCTTCTATAGACAACATTCCACCATTCTCTTTTAAGAATTTCTCTGAGTTTTTCACTATTTCTTCCAATGCCTTTGCACTTCCTTTCATGTCTTTTTGTAATTCCTTTAAATAGAGAATAAAATCTTACTAAATTAGTATTTAATTAATTCTTCGTCAGCTCTAATGCTTAAAAAATGGGTAAGCAGAAAACTTAAAAGATTGCCAACTGGAAAGTAATATTCAATATGCTAAATTAGTTGTCTGTTTAATCACAATATTTAGTGTAAGCCAACAATTAAAAATAGGTATACAGGGACAGATAGTTCTGTGGGTGGGCAGGGCATTTGCCTTGGATGCAACAGATCAAGACCTGATTCTTAGAATTGTATATGCTAAGAAAATACCACTAGGAGTAGTTATATGTATTTATATAAAACCACTATAAGTGAGTACTGAGAACAGAGAAAGGAATCATTCCTGAGCACAGTCAGGGAAGACACAATTAAAAGTATAACAACTACTTAAGAGAGACAGATGGAATAATAATAAAACATTCAAGAAAAAGACTCCAAATGCTGACCAATTTCTGAGTGAACTGACCTTAAATGGATCCAAATTTAAATGCATCATGCAAAGTTGCTTACACGTAGATAGATATGGAGACTATTATGCTGAGTGAAATGAGTCAGAGAGTGAGAAAGAGACATAAAATGATCTCATTTGTGGGCTACAAGAGGAAATAATAATATAAGGGAGAAATAATATCTAGAGACAGGACACAAGGGTCAGGAGGACCAGTCATTGGTAAGCTTGTGACAAATAGTGGAGCAGTGCAGTTAGGGTAGAGAAGGGCCACTATAACAATGATAGTGAAACTTGGCACTCTGGATAAGGACTGGGTGCTGAAGGAGATGAAGTGATATGTATGGCACCCTTACAACAGTTCAAGCCACAGTGTCTAAAAAGGAAAAAAAAGAAAGTTGGGGAAGAGAGAAAGAAAAAATAGGATAGAAAGAAAAAAGAAAAGGAGTAAAAGTCTGCTCCAAAACAGGCAATGGGGAGGGCAGGAGAGAAACTGGGGATATTGGTGATAAGAAATGGGCGCTTGGTGAAGAAGGTGTGCATTGTGTAACAGAAACACAATCATGAAAATGTTGACCGATGTTCAAAATATTTAATTAATTAAAAAATTTTTTAATTTAATACATCATTCAAACCCATATAAAATTTACTTCTCAAATTTCTTCTACTCAATATTTCACCTAAAGACAGTCAGAAAAATGAGCAGCATCCTTGTAATTGAGAATGTCACAAGTATATGAAAGTTTAGGGCTCAAGTCTGAAGACAACTAGAGAAGCCTTAAAAAAGTTAATACTATTGGCTACCTCAACTGCTGAAGAGTTATCATAGTTAACACTAAGATAGACCTACTGATGCAAAAACCAATTCTACCTCTTGCTTGGACTGGTACTTCTTTAACTCAACTGTGCCATCTCCAATCACAAAACCTTCTTGGTGGCCAATCAGGCGGTTTTCTGTCTGGGTGAGTAGATCACATATCCCTTGTAGTTTTTCCTTGTACTCCTGCTGACATTCTATCACTGTCTAAAGTGGAGAAAAATTAAAGTATTTCTGTGTGTGATCACAAATTCCTTATTGTAATCAGTTCTTACTACATTTAACAAATTTCCTCTAAATACGCTTCTCTATGTATGCTGTAAACATGATAGCAGTGGAGTGCAGGTTGAGCAAGATAACAAAGGTAAGAAGAGCATTACTGGCCATGCATATATGGGAGAGATGGAACTTCTGACCCACAGGAAGAAACATTCCATTTTCTTAAACTCTTGAAACCTGCGACATACACAATTAGTTCTGCAAAAGGATATCAAAACAAAAGTTAATAGTGATTTGTTAACATATATGATATATGTATAAATGTTACAATGCTACAGATAATGCCTGGGTGCTGTAAGAAATAATAAAAACTGCTATTTTTATTTAATCAATTTCTGATTGTTATCATAATTGACATGGTATCTTATTAACAGCAATATAAATAAATATGAAGTTCCTACCTTTTACAGAATAAGTTTTAAAGAATGTCACTATCACTTGATCCCATTTTTCATTTTCCGATTACATATACACCATTCATTTTAAAGCCATAGATGATGTTTACTCAGTGTCTAACACATGCCAAAAAGATCAGTGTTTTATGCTTATTCTTCTATGATTAAACACTCTAGGCATTATTTAATATCACTATTATTTCTAATTCACCACTTAAAAAATGGTGAAAAGCCTTGGCCAGGTTACAGAATGACTAAGTCCAGTTGGCACTCAGACCATCATATTTATCACCTCCAAAAGGAAAAAGATATCCTTACCCTTTAAACATGTGTTTGTCAATCTATACCTTAAAATGCCCAAATGTATCTATATTTTCTACTCCTAGAAAATAGTTAAGATTGTTAGCTGAAAACAATAGCTTTAGAAAATCATGAAAACTAAAACCAACAAATTATAGCCTTATTATTGGAAACATCACTATGTATTACAGGATCTCTCAATTTTCCTATCATGCTATTATTTGTGTCATCTACAAACCTGATCATCAAGATCTTGTTCTAGCTGTAATTGAGCTGTTAAATGATCCACCTGAGTGGTTACTGATTCCTGTATATCAAGAAAACATTTCTGAGTTGAGTTTAAAAGTCTCAGCAGCTGCTTGCTTTGATTGGGAGACAAATCTTGCGCATATTCAGAAACAAAAAACTGCACGTCAAAGGCAGTAGTCTCCAGTTGCACTTTGGTGTGTCCAAGATCTTTTAATATACTCTATGAACAAAGCAGTGAAAGTTACTAATAAGGACTTATACCGTTATATAAAGCTTATATTAATGTCATTTAAAATCATGCTTTTTGCATACATAAAACATAATACCATGTTATTTCTTTTTTTTTTTTTTTTTTTTTTTTTTGGTTTTTTGGGACACACCCAGTGACGCTCAGGGAATACTCCTGGGTATGTGCTCAGAAGTCGCCTCTGGCTGGCCTGGGGGACCATATGGGGCACAGGGGATCGAACCGAGGTCTGTCCAAGGCTAGCGCGGTAAGGCAGGCACCTTACCTTCAGCGCCACCGCCCGGCCCCATGTTATTTCAATAAATAGTTTTAAATATGCTTCTTATATGGGAACTCATTATTTTCTGGCATGTTTTCATTATATAGTTCATCTAAAACCTATTCATCAGTATTAATAAATGTCAATGATAAAATAATATAATTATATGATAGTTTAAATTCTATAAAAAGGGGGCCCGGGAGAGAGCATGGAGGTAAGGCGTTTGCCTTTCATGCAAAAGGTCATCGGTTCGAATCCCGGTGCCCCATATGGTCCCCCGTGCCTGCCAGGAGCAATTTCTGAGCATGGAGCTAGGAGTAACGCCTGAGCACTGCCAGGTGTGACCCAAAAACCAAAAACCAAAAAAAAAAAAATTCTATAAAAAGATAATCCCTCTAAGAATATTTTAATATCAGTTGTCACATCACACAAAGAATATCAACCAAAGTTGAAGGTCCAACTTATATACATTGAAGGAAAATATCAACATTAAAAAATGTTTATTAAGAATTACAATATCTGGGGGTGGAGTGTTGGCACAAGCAGTAAGGCATCTGCCTTGCCCGTGCTAGCCTAGGACGCAACACAGTTCGATCCCCCAGCATCCCAATGGTCTCCCAAGCCAGAAGTGACTTCTGAAAGCATAGCCAGAAGTAACCCCTGAGCATCACCAGCCCAAAAAACAAAAACAACAACAAAAAAAGAATTACAATATCCATATACAATATCCAATATCAAAGAGACACATGGAATTTGAAATTTCATTATTTGACTCCCACTCATTTATTAGGAGTCAATAATTAAGAAACTGAGGGGTATAAAAAAAGTGACAAAGTGACTAATACATGTGAATATGACTAAAATATGATTAATCCTTATGAGAGTAAATTATATTATCTTGTATTTGGCTAGTATAGAAAATACACAAATACAATCAACATGTTAGTGGTAACAAGAATTTGATAAGGCATGGTAGTTGGGGGACTTTCCAACTTAACTGCAGGGTAAACAAGTTCTATAGTTTCAGAATAAGATCCTATAAAATTGCAAATATTTCATTGTATCAGTTAAAAATAAACATTATATAGAAAGGAAATCCTTTATATCTTAGAGAAAGTATGTGTTGGCGTTGGGGCAATAGCACAGTGGGTAGGATGTTTGCCTTGCTCAGTCAACCCAGATTTAACCCCAGTATCCTATATGGTTACCTGAGCCTGCCAGGAGTACTCTCTGAGCACAGAACCAGGAGTAATCTTTGACTGCAGCCAGGTGTGGCTCAAAACTCCCAAAACAAACAAACAATAAAGCATGTGTCTTTCAAAACTATGACTGAGCAGAATTTCTGGAACCAAAAACTATATCCTAGGGGCCGGAGAGATAACATGGAGGTAAGGTGTTTGCCTTTCATGCAGAAGGTCATTGGTTCGAATACCGGCATCCCATATGGTCCCCCCAAGCCGGAGCGATTTCTGAGAGTGGAGCCAGAAGAGACCCCTGAGTGCTGCCAGGTGTGACCCAAACAAACAAACAAACAAACAAAAAAGACTATATCCTAGGCATCATTCTAAAATCTGTGCAAAAACTAAGATCACCAATTACAGAAGACTGACTACAACTGTGATGGAACAGAACTTCTAGAAACATAAAGACTCTATCCTAGACTCTGTTCTATGACGTGTGCAAAATACCAAGATATCTAATTACAGAGAACTGATTTGTAAACCATAACTGAGCAAAACATTTCCTGGCACCATAAAAAGACTTGTGGTTCAATAATGAGAATATCTGGAGTCTGTAGTTGTTCCAATGACAATATGCTGCAAGGATGGAGAAACCCTGTATCTCTTAGGCCAAGGGAATTCTCTTTTGAATTTTCCCAATTCTTAATATGCCTATGCAAATAGAAAAAAAAGCACAAAACCTTACCATGCCAGCCCTGCATTTTTTTTTTTTTTTGGTTTTTGGGCCAAACCCGATGACACTCGGGGGTTACTCCTGGATATTCCCTCAGAAGTAACTCTTGGCAGGCACGGAGAACCATATGGGGAACCAGGGGATCGAATCATGGTCCGTCCTAGGTTAGTGCAGGCAAGGCAGGCACCTTACCTCCAGCACCACCGCCCGGCCCCCCACATTTTTTCTTTTTTATTGTTGTTGTTTAGTAGTTCTTTATTGTGGCTGTTTTATATTTTGTTGTTGCTTCTTTTTCTTTTTTTTCCTTTCCCCCTTTCTTCTTTTAAATTGATATTGATAGCTCTTAGATAGACTCCTCCCAGATTTTTTTCCCAAACAGAATCACAGAACTTGAATCATCTTGTTCTGCCTCATAAATTGAGGAGGGGAAAATGGATGCACCAGGAGCAAACAGTCACAGGAACATTGAGTGGAAATAAATAATGATCAGTCCTAAATACCAAACCCAAAGTCAAGGACTACTGAATCAAGATCTACAACAAGTTATATACAAAAGTGACCTGTTACACTAGTCCTGGAGGGGGCTAAGAGGGGAGGTATGGGATGCATGCTGGGAATAGGGGTGAAGGGAGGTCAACACTGATGATGGGAATTGCCCTAATTCACTGTCACTATGTACCTTAATTTTTTTAAAAGGCATGTGTCTTTTTTTTTTTTGTTTGTTTTTTGGTTTTTGGGCCATACCCAGTGACGCTCAGGGGTTACTCTTGGCTATACGCTCAGAAGTCGCTCCTGGCTTGGGGGACCATATGGGAAACCGGGTGATCGAACCACGGTTCGTCCTAGGCTAGCGCAGACAAGGCAGGCACCTTACCTCCAGCACCACCGCCCGGCCCCAGACATGTGTCTTTTAAACATTTTTTGTACAAATCTACCAATTACATATATATATAAATATATATATATACACACACATATATAAACTTTACTTTGTTACTTGCCTTGAGAAAATCCAAACTTTTCTTTATACTTTCAGTACTTTGAGCATTAACAAATTCATTATCCTTCGCAGATTGCGCCTTCTCTGATATCCAAAGCGAGAATGACTCAAGTTTATGCAGAAATTCTTCATGGGTGATTGTTAATTTAGACTAGAAATAAAATTATGTGTTTATATTTATATTTCTCAAATTTCAAATAACTTTATATATAAATATAACAGGAAGAGGCTTAAGAGTCTGAAAATAAAATACTTGACATTGTGAATAAATTTTGGTATTTTAATAAAATGAATTCTTTAACTGAATTACTGTGAGATACAGTTCTTTATGACTGAGTTTCAGTTGTACAGTGTCTAACACATCCATTCACCAGTGCTTATTTCCCACCTCCAATGTTTTTTCCCTCCTGGTCTCTATGACACATCATTCTTCTTTCTCTCTTCTTTGCTCTTTTAAACACTATTTTTTTTTTTGCAATATCACTTTATATCCTTTCAGCACCAGTTGTCCAGAATGATCATTTCCAACTATCACTGTCATACTTGCCCTTTCTCTGCCATAACTGCACTCCACTGTTGTGTCAAGCTTCTTACCCTGGACTGGTTCTCCTGGCAGTCACCTCTTTAGACCTTGAGAATTATTGCCTTATTATATTTTTATATCCTACATATAAGTTCCATCATTCTAGTTATATCCCTCACTCTTTGATGCATTTCATGCAACATAACACTTAGTATCCATCCATGCATAAGGAAATTTCTTCACTTCTATTTCCCTAACAGCTAATTAGTATTCCATTGTGTAGAATGATGTACCACAGTTTCTTTTTCCACTCATCTGCTCTCTGAAACTTGGGTTATTTCCAGATTCTACATATTATGAGTAGTGCTGCAAAGCATATAGGAGTATCAGGTGCCTTTTCTGCATTGTTTTTTGGACCTTTAGGCTATATCATAGGAATAGTATTATTGGATCATTGTGGAAGCTCAATTTCTAGTTTTTTGAGGAATATCCATATTGTTTTCCAAAAAGGCTGAATCAGTCTACATTCCAACCAGCAGTGAATAAGAGCACCCTTCTCTCAGTATCCAGGTCAGCAAAAACTGTTCTTGTTCTTGCCAGTTTCTGTGGTATGAGTTACTATCTAATTTTGCTTTGATTTGCATCTCCCTGATGATTAATGATGTGGAGTATTTTTCATGTGCTTTTTTGCCAACTGTATTTTTCTTTTGAGGAAGTTTCAGTTCCTCTCTTCTCCCGCTTTTGGATGCCTAGATGGGTTAGGAACTGGTAGTGATACTAGGTATTAATCTCACATAAGGTGGATATTGGGTGAATCTATTGTTTCTAGAAGCTTTTTAGTAGTCTTTAGGGTTTTCTAAACATAGTATCATATCATCTGCAAACAGTGAGAGCTTGACTTCTTCCTTTCCTGTCTGGATGCCATTGATATCTTTTTCTTGACTAATTTGCTATGGCAAGTACTTCTAGTTTTATACTGGATAGAGCGTGAGAATGGAAGACTTTGTTTTATGCCATATCTTAAGGGGAAAAAGCTGCTTTTTTTTTTCATTGAGTTTAACATTTGCCAAGGGCTTAATTATATTGGGCTTTGACTATACTGAGCAAAGTTCTATTTTGTTAAAGAGTTTTTATCTTGAGTGGATGCTGGATCTTGTCAAATGCTTTCTGTGTATCTATTAATAAGTTTATATGGATTTTTCTTTTATTGATATATTATGTTGATGATTTGTGTATATAAACCGTCCTCACATCTCCCATAATGAATCCTACTTGTTCATGGTGTGACCTTTTTCATCAATTGTTGGATTGTATGTTCTAGTATTTTTGTTGAGGATCTTTGCATCTATGTCATTTATGTTCATCAAGAATATCAGCCTTAATTCTTTTTTGGGGGTGGGTTAATACGACTTTTATTCTCTTGAGTTTTGGGAGGTATGTTTTGTAGCCAGTATATGGTTTACTTTGGAGAATATTCCATGTACGTTGGAGAAGAATATGTATTTGGTTTTTGAGGAATGAACAGCCCTTTATATTTCTTCCTTCAAAGCTAGTATATCCTTGATTTTTAATCTGACTGATCTATCAAGAGGTAACAGAGCAGTGTTGAACTCTCCAACTATTGTTAGCAACTGTGTTGCTATTGATGTTTTTCTTCAGTTTATTAGAACAGGACCTCTTTTACGTATTTTATAGCATCCTCACTGGGTGAAGGATAAATCCTGATGTACATATACCTTGATTATTATGAAATAACCCTGTCTCATATAACTTTTTTAAGTCTGAAGTCTATGTGGTTTAGTATTAGTATGGTCACTCCAGCCTTTGTAAGGGAGTTGTTGACTTGAAGGATTATCTTTCATCCTTTGACTGAGTCTGTGTTTGCTCTGACTATTCAAATGTGTTTCTTGCAGGAAACAGAATGTATGATTCAATTTTCTGATCCGTTTTTGGCACTCTGTCTCTTAATCAGAGTATTTAGTCCATTGACTTTGAGAAAGAAGATTGTCATGGCATATTGTGCTGTCTTTTTTGTAGAAGTTTGATGTGTCTCTGGGGTTTGTCTTGCTTTAAAGTACCCCCTTCAGTTCTTGTTTATTTGGGGAGTACTGGGCAACACCTGACAATGCTGAGAGGTTTTTCCTGGCTTTGCATTCAAACATTAGTTCTGGCAGGCTCTGGAACTAACTATATAATATGCAAGAAAATGAACTAGGGCAGCCACATGCAAGGTGAATGCCAACCTGCTGTGCTATTGTTCTGGCTCCCAGTTCTTTTAAAGTTTTAAGTCTGTAAAGTTCCTAAGCTGCTGTTTATTCATAAAGCTCTGTATTCATTTAAACATGAATAGGAGTCTGCCTGGGTGAAGTATTCATGGGGAAGCATCCATTTTGTTAAACTTTCTCGCTTATCCCTCCACTGCCTTCTGATCTGGAGGGTTCCTTTTGACTTATCTGCTGTAAGTATCAGGACTGTTCCTTTGTATGTAGTCTATGGTTTTCATCTCTGTGACTTGGATATGCCTTGTAATGTTTTTACTTGGATCTCTTTTAGCTGTTAATCTTTGGGCATCCAGAATGTAGTTACATAGTTGTACAGCTCTGGGAACTTTTAATTAATGATGTCTTTGATTGTTCATTCTTCATAGGGTTTTCTCCTTGGCTCTCTGAGACCTCAGTGATTCTTGCATTGTTTCTGTTTAATTTATCCCAAAGTTCTTTGTTGTCTGTTCACTTATTTTGAGGATTTCCCCCATTTTCAGTTAATTTTAAGACTCTGTTCCATCCTCTGCTGTTTTCTGTTATGCAGCTCATTTTCAAACTTAGTGATTCAGTACTCAGCAACTGTTACCCTATTGGAGACCCTTCTAGTGAGTTTTTAATTTCACCTGCAAAGTTTTAAAGTTTTGTGATTTCTGTTTCTCTTTTCTACTGTCATCTCCTCTTGAGTCTTACTGGTTGTCTTTGAGTTCCATTTTGTTTTTGTTTTTGGGTCACACCCGGGTTACTCCCGGCTCTATGCTCAGAAATCGCTCCTGGCAGGCTCAGGGGACCATATGGGATGCCAGGATTTGAACCACCAACCTTCTGCATACAAGGCAAACACTTTACCTCCATGCTATCTCTCCGGCCTCATCTTTTGAGTTCCTTAAACATCTTCAACATGTCTTCTCTAAAGTCCTCATCATATATAGGTGGCTGACATGGGTTAGGTCTTCAAAACTACCATCTTCATTTACTAAGTCTGGTGGTGGTCTATATTGCTTTCTTATTATGTCTGTTACAGTGTGGTGGTATTTTTTTTTTGGTTTGTGGGTCACACCCTGCAGCACTCTGGGGTTACTCCTGACTCTAAGCTCAGAAATCGCCCCTGGCAGGCTCAGGGAACCATATGGAAGGCTGGGACTCGAACCACCGTCCTGCATGCAAGCCAAACACCCTATCTTCCATGCCATCTCTCCAGCCCATGTGGTGTTATTTTTTTTTTATGTGTTCTGGTGTGGCTCACTGACTGCAAAAAAATCATAGCTGCTCATGCTCACTACGATCATGCACTTCTTGGGGCACCCTGAAACCTGGTTGTGAAAATGTTTCTTTAAGTCACAAAGAGGACCCTGCTGCTACTCTGTCCATCTGGCTTTCTTGGAACTGTTTGTAGCTGTGCAGAGCCTAGCTGAGGTGGCTGGAAGAACCCTCCCTATTTCTGGTGCTACTCTTCACCTGGGATACACTGTCCTGGGCGTGAAAATGTCTCTTCTGAATCCCCACTGCCACTCTGTCTCAGTTTCTTGGGACTGTGTCTGAGTAAAATTTAAAATAAACAAATGTTCTTCAAAATCAAACTTCTGGCCCTCTATAAAACTTCTAACACCTACCAGTTCAGAGTCAATTGAAACCATAATGTGTTTCTTTTTTTCTGAAGACACATTGCTGATGGAAGAGAAGGCAGTCTGTAAACTCTGTTGCCTTATATTCAGTTCTTCTAGATGTTCTTTAGGAAAGTCTCTGGGAAGAGATTTTATAAAATCTTCTGCCAGATTCATGTCTTTTCTCATAAGAATAGCAATTGTAGTCAATCCCAATTCAAACATCTTTAAAGAAAACACAAACATTCCATATATATTTAATACAAAAATCACCAAGTAGTCCAGGAAATACTCAGTGGTAATAGCAGCCTGAAGTTATGTTTCTTATCTCTAGCACTGTCCACATGCATCAAGCTAATACTTGCAGTTCTATAGTGTGGAACCTTGAGCATCACAGAAGAGTATGTGATCTTTGGTACTCAAGTAGGTTAAGTACAAACACCACAACTAAAATGTGCAACCCCTGGTGAGCACCATGATCAAAGATGTATGAGAATTACCGTCATGAGTGTGAGCCCCACCCAACCATAAAACCACAGAGATTATAATGAGTACTAGAACTAGTATGTGCTCAAATCCCACAACTAAAAAGAGCATAACCATTGGTGAGCACTTGTGCAAGAACCACAATTAAAGAGTGAGATATCCTCAGCGAGAACCAGTATCCAGTGTGTGAGCCCCAGGACCAAGTGTGGTATGAACCCCAGTTACAAAGGTGAGCAGTAAAGAAAGAGCAGGGAGATGATGAGAAAGGAAAAGGGAAAGCAAGAAATAGAAGGGAACAGATGGAAGGGAGGAGAGAGGAAAAGGACAGGGAAAAAGGAAGAGGAAAGGAAAGAAGAGACAAGGAAAATAATGATACATAAGATAAAAAGAAGAGGGGGATGGAAGAGACAAGACAGGAGTGAAAGGGAAAAGGAGAAGAGTAGGGAAGGAAAGGGAAGGGATAGAGAAGTAACAAATCATCAAAGTAAGACAAAGGGCTGTGCTTATTACTCCAAATTAACCACCCATGGTTAACCACCTATAAAAAACAACAGACAAGTTTTACCTCTAATTGTTTAAGTTGGTTCTTCAAAGCTTCAAGATTGCTATCCAGACTTTCTAGATTGTCTATGGGAGGCTTCATATCTTGAAGCAAAGCCAAATATTCATTTATTTTTGACGTGTGCTGTAAACACTGCTGCAGCTCATTGGAAAACTAAACACAAATTTGGAGATTTTAATGAAATGTTTTTGTGCAATTTTTAAGCAAATAAAATATGCAGAATTATTTATGCAAATATTTAGGAAGCTGTTAGCTATAAATATGTAAGTTAACTTACCTGTTCTGTTCCAGGAGTAATTTCATTGGACTTAGAAACATATTCCACCTGGATTGGGAAATCACTGCATAGCTCTTCAATCTTCTCATTTTTGGGCCATGCTGATGCACACATAATAGAGTTTTCTAGTTTAATTTCTTTAGCATTATGTACATCTATGGAACGAGAGTTTCCTTCTCTGTTTTTAAGATCAAGAATGTATGGGTTTTCCTCTACCATCTCCAAAGTAGATGATTTTTCTTTCAATTTTCCACAATGTTCTACTTTCTCTGAGTATCTCTCAGCAACCATCTTGTAGAAAATATTTTCAAGTTGCAGCGGAAGTCCTTTAGATGTGATGTCTCTTTTTTCAAGACTACAGTCAATCTGAGTAAATTCCTTCATCAATTCAAATGTTTCTGTAATTTTTTGCCTATCCTGATTTTGCTTAAGTAGATCAAGGAGAAGCTCAGACCTAAGGTTTTCCATACAGAATGAACCATCTCTATTCTCTGCTTTCAACATTGGCATATTATTCATAACAGAAATTTCAGAAGAGTCACCAATTTTAGAGTCAGTGGGAATATCTGTTGCTTCACTTGCTGACTGTGATGTGCTAATTCTCTTAATTAAGTTTTGAATCAACATCTTTGTGTCTGCACAAGATAAAGGTTCTCCTCCTTCTTGAGAATTTGTAAGATCTTTGCTCAATTGGCTTTTCAAACTATCTTTTTCATCATCACCCATAACCTGATATAATTCAGGACTCTGAGTATCTTCCTTTCCTAGGATATAAGGTCCAGGAAATAAGGATTGTTCTTTTTGTGACTGCACCTCAATTCCTCCATTGTTATTAATTTCTAAATAAGAATCACTAGTGCTTAAAGAGTTACTGGAGTTGTCATTTGATATTTCATTTGTACAAAGTTCTGCCTGCACAAAATACTTCTTTTCCCTATGGCCTACCATGTTTTTAAGAGGTACAATTGAAAGGAAGCTTTTGTTTTCTTCTAGAATTTCTGTCCCTCCCTCTAAAACACTTTCTAAACTTAATAAGTCATTTCTTTGGGCACTCTCCCTCTCACTTTGAGGTGTGTATCCTTGTCTTAGAGCTACCTTATTTTTCACATCACCTCCTAATTTTAAGTACTCTTGCACTGGAGGGGACATTACTAGAATAGAACTTGGGATATCTTCAGGTTTCAGGATATCTTTTGTTTCAGAGCCATGTTCTACATCAGCTCCTTCACTGGAGCACTTCTGAACTGAAGCAATATTTTCTCTTGGTATATTATTTTGATCACTTTGCTTTTTAATTATATCCCTTTGGTCTTCGGTGTGGGTTTTGTCAATTACAAAGGCAATGCGTGACAAGTGATAGTCCTCAGCAGATTTGTTTATTAAGTCAGCCTCAGAACTAATAATTCTATCAAAAGTTGAGTAAACTTGAGGTGTCTTATTCTCATAACATTGATCTCCACCATTCACAGAAACAGTAGAAAATGGTCTTTGAGTCAATTTACCCTGTATGTCCACAGAATCATCTGATTTAGAAGCTGAGCTCACAGCAGTATTACATACTAGTCTTATAGGATCAAGGGCATTTTCTGCACTAGTGTCTTCAGTGACCAGCAGTAATATATCTTTAGGAATCAGGTCACTATGGAACAGATTTTTTTCAGTTTTTCTCAAAAACTCAGTTGTATCTTCTGAAGAGTTGCTTCTTTCTGTAACTAAAGTACTTTTACTACTTGATTCAAGCTGCTTTTCTAAAGACTTGCAATTGTGGTTCTTATCCAAAAGACTCATTTTATTTTCATGAATAAAAATCGCATTGTTTTCACCTGGATTTTCATGACTGTTTTCCTTTTCATTTATGATTTTGGCATACAATTGAATATCTCCATCTTCAAACTTATTTTGACATGTGGACTTTTTATTCTTATAACATTCTCTTCCTTCATCAGCAACAGCATCAGTATCCTGATCATTACTATCATTTATATAATCTGAATAACTTTCTTTATTCTGCACAGAATCTAAATACTCAGAGTCAGAATTGAATTCTTGCCCAGTCAAACACTCTTCTCTACTCTCTCTCCAATAGCTAGTGTCATCAGCTTCTAACAGAACATCAACACTCTCATTTATGCCAACAATCTCAGGAGTCAATGAGTCAGAATTATCTCCTTCATTATCATTTGTACCTCTTACTTTTGATGCAGTTTCTATCGAGGGTTCACACACTTTGTCAACTGAACTTAAGTGCAATTTCCCACTAATATCCGAATCTACTTTCTCATTACCTGGGACAAAATTCTGAAGAATATGTGATTTCTCCCTCGTGGTCGAGCTATCAATTACTTCCTTCTGGAAAGTCACAGAATTATCATTCTCTTTTGAAGCATCATAGAAAATAGTGCTGTGAGGAACAGCCCCTTTAATTTCTGCTTGCTGTGTTTTATAGTCCTCATGTTGCAGGAAATCATGTTCATTATCTTCAAGCAAGGGAGTGTCATAAAAGTCATCATCACTATCAGTGTCAGTTTCTGTGCCACTCTGCTTAGTATCCAATAATGATGTTTCATAGTCACCAGCATCGGCTGTTTTTTCAAGCAATGGTATACCTAAAGTATTAGAATTATTGAAATCATCAGTTTCACTCTCTGAAGTTATGGCAGGGGAATATGCTTCCATAATGGATTTATCTGACTTGTCTTCAAATTTCCGTTGAGAAACAACATGCATTTTTTCACCTTCACCATAGGTATCTGAAATAAATTTGTTATTTTGGTACTGTACTTCAGAG
This sequence comes from Crocidura indochinensis, assembly GCA_004027635.1. NCBI lineage: Eukaryota > Metazoa > Chordata > Mammalia > Eulipotyphla > Soricidae > Crocidura > Crocidura indochinensis. The sequence goes on from PVKC010000018.1 coordinate 32,679, forward strand.
TCACTAAAACTAACAAATAAAGGTTTTTGTTCAAAGTGTTCTTCATCAGTTTTTAAACTGACGTTAATTGCTGCAATTCCCAGGAATTGGTCTTGAAAATTTTCTCCTGTACTCAGTAACATGGTTTGGCGGTTGATAGTTTGGTTATTGAATAGCAATGTAGCATCTTCATATTTATTTCCATTGTACTTTGTGATGATTTCATCACTACATCTCACTTGATAATTCAATTTATCATGACTTAATAAGGCACTAAGTCTAGGAGAATAGTCAAACATAGACAAATCCTTCTTTATATTACCTTTGTTCTCTTTTTCAACTGACTCACAAATTCCACTAGTTTTTGATTTTACAATAGCATTTGTTATGAAATCACTTGCAAAGTTTTCAGCATTTTCAGAATGACTACATTCATCTGCAAGATTATCTGCCTCAACTTGTCTTTGTTTTCCTAAGTGTTTTTTTGTGTGTTCAGAGTCTTGCATGCAACCTTCTGCAACTTTAGATTGCATTAAATGTGATACAGAATTGGGGACACATGTACTAAATGAAGCCCCAACTCTATGCTCAACTGCTATTACATTTTCTGACTGATAAAATTCATTACTGAAAACATTAGTTTCCCTTTTATGAAAGTCTTCAGCTGTATCATGGTTTCTATTTTCAGGGATTAATTTAGGTCTGCATGCTTTATAATTGAATTTATCAAAACTACCTGTTGGAGCTGTAGTTTTTTCCTTTCTTTTAGTTTGGGTGTCATTCAGAAACTCACCTGGGAGTCTTATGACATCAAGGCAATCTTTTTGGGGTGTATCCGCATCATATTCTACACTGCAATCTTCTAATAGCATTTTAATAGCCTCATTCAAGTCCCCATCGTACATCAAAAGTCTCTGTCCTGTGTTTGCATCCATGTAGCTATTTATCATCAAATACGACAGGAATAACTTTTTAGTTTGTTCTGAGCTCTGAGTTGCTATCGACTCTTCTCCATCTAAGACATCCTCCGGTTGCCTATAATCATTGACAGTAGATGACTGAAATTTACAAAAAGAAAGCCATCTTTTGGAATTTGTGCAAGCTTCTAACTCTCCCAAATCTGGCATTTTATCAGGAATTGTAATACTTTTTAAAATTGATGCAGTATTGTCATCTATAATTCCAAGCTGTTTAGCATCATCTAAACCAATAACTTGAGAAGTTTCTGGAATATAAAGAGCAGCTATTTTCTGCCTTCCATCCAGAATTTTGCATGCCAATTCATTTGTAATCAAGTCCTGCTGCAGGGAAGATAAGGCAGGAAATATTTCACCAGAGTGAGGCCAGATGAGTCCAACATACCCTCGTTGAGCCTCGATTACCAAAAGTGCACTGCTACAAGTTATTAAATTACATTGGACAGCTTCATCTACTGTTAAACGTTTAGCAGGATGTGAGTGTATAATTCCACCTGTCTGAACCTGATATGTAAGGATACTGTTAGCAGTATCTCTGTCAATCAAACCTTCTTCCAGAGCTTCTTCAACAGTCAGTCTTTGATTAGTATTACAACTGATCATTCCTCCAGAAAGAAGCTGTGCACCTAATAATCTAAGCATGGTTTCACGGTCTATGAGACCCTCGTGAGCTGCCCTTAAAATGCTTATGTTTTTTCCACATTTTAATGTTATCTTGCCTCCTTCTTGTGGTCTCACAGGAAGAAGTCGCATCCCAGTGTCTTCTTGTAAAATACTTCTTTGTATGATATCTATTAATGATACTTTCTCAGAGGTGCAAGGATCAATAAGATCTTTGCACATATTTTGCCTTTCTAGGACTTTAGGAAATAATGTTGAGGAAACCAAGTTCTGTTGGAAAGCTTTCTGTAGCGTCAATTCTTCTCCTGTGGAGGGAATAACTAGAAAGTCTGTGGAAATCAATATTTCAAGAACTTTGATGGCCATGGATTCAGATATCACTCCTTGAGCCAGAGCATCCAGCACTGGAACTGTGGTAGATGACATAGCAGATATCAGCTCCCTTGCTTTACTGAGATCTTTGAGTTGGCATAGAATTTGTTCATTAACAAGGCCAAGACTTTCAGCTTCTTTGAGGTCAAAACATTTTTTTAATTCTGGTGAAATTATACCATAAGTAATAAGCTGTGTCTCAAGCAACCTAATTCCTGTGTCATAGTCAATGAGGCCTCTTAAAGCTGCCTGAAAAACTGAAAGGACTTCTCCAGTTGTCTGATCAATGGTGCCTGCAATCACTTTATCAAGCTGAAAGACAAATACAGGTTACTCAGTCAGTCTATAGTATAAGGATTGGCAGTAATCCATAAAACTTAGTTTGTATTTGCAAACCATACACTTACCCGAGTGTAGCAATGCTGTGAATGTTAGGCAGCTCAAATGCACAAGTGATCTATGTCAGTGATCTATTCAACAGCACAGGATGTGATAAAGCTTTGAAAACAACATGCATCTGTGAACTGAAAACTTAATATTGTGTACATTAACAAGGTTAGTGAGGACACCACAGAGTAAATGATGATAGAGAGAAAATAGAACATACAGAGAATGCGAATCATGCTTTCAGCAATTGGGCAAGATTAGTTTACTGCTGTGAGAAAGATATCAAACCCCATGCTATTGATGTTTACAGCATACAAGCTTCTTCAGAGTCAAAAACTAATGAACCAGAAAAATTATGATATGCCTCTGCCTCTAACAAATTGTAACGAATTTCAGCAACTAAGGGCACTGAATACAAATATAACCCATTAAATATGAAGTAGTGTGCTAAATATTGATTATTCTTAACATGTATAGTCAGATTTTAAAAGTTTAAGAATGAATCAAATTTTAAGAGATTTCTATTATATTTTAAGGGGGATGTCAGAGTACGTCACTGTAATATATTACCTAGAATTAAATGCAGGAATATCACTAAACATCAAATCAAAGCCTATAATACGTTAATGTCACCCTTAGAAAGGCTATTTTTGAATATTATATCTGCATAATAAATACATAATAGCAGTAGAAGAATGGCTTTCAAGAGAAGAGTTAGAAGAATGAATGATTCTTCTTTTACCATGCAAGGAGCAGATTAAGATGACATACAACTGATATAAATTTAGCAAGTGCAAAATTACATTTAATAAACATTGAAAGCTCAAATATTTTTAAAATTTCACTCACATTTTCTCCATGTACATAATTCAAAATTACTATGTTGAAATAACTGGAATAACAGTAAGTCTTAAAATAATTTCATATTTTAAATAAATAATATTACCTTCCCCTCTACCTTTATATCTTCTAAAGTTTGTGGTTCTGGTAGTTGTTTCAGAGATTCATTGAAGAATATATTATAACTCTCTTGAAGACTATCGATCTGTTTTTCCAATTCATTTCTTTCTTCATCTGTAATTCTAAAATAAGCAGAAAGAGTAAAACAAATGATAAAGATAACATGATTTCTTAAAGTAGGACATTTTCTAATTAAAGAAATGCGCAAAAATTAAATAGCCTCATATACAGATTACTCAAGTTTTAGACTGATTTTATGTGAACATTAAGGATTATCCAACAATTCTTCTCTTCTGAGAAAAGAACTAGATGAAAGAAGAAAAGCTAAGATCAACCAGCAGATCACCTGCATAAATCTTTTTTTAATAAAAACTCCTGTCATTTGTCAAATGAAAAGTCCAATTGCTACCTCCAACATGAAGAAAACACAGTAAAATATAATTACTCAAGGTGAAACTTAAGTAAGCTGAAAGATTAATAGTGAGTGAACTGCAATATATATGTGATTCTCTAAGATGCAATGCAAAATCATTCTGGAATAGTCCTAAACAGACAGACAAAAGCAGAAATGCAATCAGATATTTTGTTGTTTAAAATACAACTAAATTTTTCTTTCAACTTCCTATTGTTTTTTTTTTAAAGAAAAAAAATATACACCTCAATACAGGTCTGGTCTATATTGTGAATTGGGGGACAAAAAAAATAAAACATGTTCCTTTGGTCTTCCTAAAAATGTATTATTATAAGTTATGTCAACTATGTAATGCATTTTCTTTAAATAAATTCAAAGAAAAAAGAAAAAGAAAGGAAAAAAATACATCTAAAGAAATATTCAAAGGAGAAAAAATACAACTAAAATGTGAGAAGTTGTTTAGCCCATTATCAGTGATGAAAAATACTAAAATATTCACATAAACTTTCCAAAATCTAAGTCTTAAATTTGGCTTGCAGACTTTACCACTCAAAGTTACTGACTCTTTAATCTCCCTAAACCCATTTTCTTATCAGCAACCTATATGAGGAATAAGAATTTTTTTGGAGTTTTGGTAAAGACTGGAAATGAAAAATAAATTGCTAAGCATTGTAACCTTATACTGTATCAAGTAAACTGTGGAGCTAGAGACAGAGTACAGTAACCTTGCACATGGTAAACCAAAGTTCAATCTCCAGTACGCCAGCTGGTCACCTGAGCACAACCAGGAGTGATTCCTGAGTGCAGAGCCAAGAGTAAACCCTAAGCACAATGGGGTTGGCTCCAAAGAGCAAAAGACTAGTGATTGAATTTCACTTTTAAGTTTTTAATAAAAACTTAGCACCTTTTAATTACTAATGATTCTATCCCTTCTCTGAATAAAATGGTTCATGAAAAAGAACATACTTATCCCTATGTTTGGCCAAAAACATTTGTGTGGTTTGAAGTACTTCAGAGAACTGTTCTTTCTTAGCTGATATTTCCTCACTGGGTATCTGCAAAATAAAGAAAACACATCATAGCTTCCCCTCAGAAAGACTAGAGTATTTCTTAAAAAACCAAGTGCAATTCATAACCTAAATGATAGTGGTCCTTTCTGGGAGAACCATGTACCCAACGAACACATCGATCATTGTCATCCTAGAGAGCAGGACAAAAAGAGCACTTTATTTGCGATGCATGACTAATGAACACCACTTTATCTCTTATTTATACCACAAAACCATCAGTTTGATAAAATAATAATAATAATTTATAATAATAATAAAGGTGCTGGAGCAATAGTACAGCAGGCAGGGCATCTCACTTGCACATGGCCTACCTGGATTTTATTCTCGAATCCCATATAGTCCCCCAAGCTGCAAGAGTGATTTCTGAGCACAGAATCAGAATTAACCCTTGAGTACCACTCTGTGTGCTCCCCAAAACAAAGATAACACAGCATTATCCAGTTCTCGCATTTTCCCCAGTCCTGTGACGCTCAAAGGCCATCTTATCAGTCCAAGTGGCCGGTGTCAGGACTGGCCCAGTTTAATTCTTGTGAACCCATTACTCATAAAGATATCCAAATCTGGAGGAGTACTCCAAGGAGTACTTTAAACCAAGTTTCTGGATCCAAAAACTTTTTTGAAAATACAAAGAAAGTACTATTAACTGGGTCTGCTATCAAAGGTCAAGATAAGAGATTAAATAATACAAAAACACTTGAAAGTCTTCAGAATAAAAATGTTTGAGGAAAAAGCAAGATTATATTATTTTCTCTTAACCCATTATCTTCTGAATACTTTATGTCAGATAGGAGTTGCCATTTCTTTTAAATAGAAAATGATGGACTAATTTTTTGGGTTATACCGGGTGTGTCACAGGGGTTATTCCTGGCTCTGTGCTCAGAAATAGCTCTTGGCAGGCTTGGGGGACCATATGTGATGCTGGGATTTGAACTGGGGTGCATCCTGGGTTGGTGGTGTGCAAGGCAAATGCCCTGCCCCTGTGCTATTGCTCCGCCCCAATGATGGACTAATTTAAAAATAAAGAAGATACATTCCCTCTCCCCATCTTAGATTCATTTTCAAGTCTGTTTTTTGTAACTATAATCACACTAACATCATATTGATTTGGAAAGACACTGTCTACATCAAATTACCATTAACTTCCTTTGATATAGATCACCAAGTCCTATTAAAGATTTATAATTTAGGATATAATCTACATTAAAAGACTATCTGAGGTTATCTACAGTGAGGAGGGGATTGAGAGATAAGGTAGGAAAAGGCAGACTAAAATGGCATAAAGACAGGAGTGTAATGGTGGAGGGACTTTTATGATTTAGTGTGGTGAGATGCACTAAATTTGTATACCATAAAATTAACACTATGGCAACCATAGAAAATAAAATTTTAAATAATCAGTCTACTCTTCTATTCCCACTTGTCTGGAAAAGGTCTAGTAATGTTTGAAAAACTTTAAAACTACAAAATAAGAAGACAGAACTTACTATATAATAAAATTTCTTAAAGTCTTATTCTTCCAGGAAATCCTTGTTGAAGTTAATATCCCTATTTGAGTTCTCCCATTTGGTAAAAAAAAACAAACCTGATATATACATATATATGTATGTACGTATATATACATATATACATGTATACATGTATACATATATATAGGCATTTGAGTCACACGCAGTGATGCTCAGGGCTTACTCCTGGCTATGTGCTCAGAAATCGCTCCTGTCTTGGGGGACCATATAGGATGCCAGGGGATCAAACCATGGTCCGCCCTAGACTAGCATGGGCATGGCAGATGCCTTACCCCTTGCACCATGGATCTGACCCTATTTGGAGAGCTATCGTTTAAAAACCTTTACAACTTTTTCTTCTAAGCAATATAAACCGTTGTGCAGGATTATGAGTGTGTTTGGCTTTATTTCAATTGAATAACAATTGCAGTATATACATTTCTATATCAAGGAGAAAGCCAGATAAGAAATAACTGCATCACATGCTAGGCAAAATTAAGCAAGAGATTTGAAGTTTTCCTCTTGACCCCTTTGCCAGTAATGTATATTTTAACTACTGAGAACTGAGAACAGGTATACCACTATAAGCAGTTAATGATGGTTTCCTAATAACATCTAATAACAGAAAGTGATGCCCCTATCAGAAAAGGTGTCTTGAGAAAAATATTACTTAACCTAGCAGAAATTGTTTTTTAATGTAACAGCATTTTCAGTGCTATCACCTCCAGCAGTAACTCTAGAATTTACATATTAATTACAATAGCCTCAAAAAAGATACCACATAGCAGTAACATATCATGCACTGCAACTATTTCCCTAATGCCAGGTACTGAACTAAGCACTAAGAGAAAGATGGATGGAATTAGGCTTTTAATGAAAGCAAAATGTAGTATACACTTACATTGGCCATAATTGTGCACATCTAAAATTCATATGCTATAAACTGAAACTACTTCAATCTAAAAGGATTTTTAAGAAATCACTGATAGAAAAAATTTAGGATTTGTGATTACTAAACTTTTTTGTTTTGGTTTTTGGAACACACCCTGTGGTGTTCAAGGGTTACTTTAATGCTCTGCACTAAGAAATCAATCCTAGCAAACTTGGGAACTATACAGAATGCCAGAAATTAATTGAACATGGGTTGGCCGTGTGCTAGGCAAATGCCCTACCTGCTGTGCTATCACTCTAGCCCCCGTGAACATTTTTATTGGTTTATTTTTGGGGTCTGTGGGTTACTTCTGGCTCTGCTCTCAGAAATCTCTCCTGAAAGGCTCAGACAACCATATGGGATGCCGGGATTTGAAGCACCATCTGTCCTGAATCAGCTGCTTGCAAGGCAAATGCCCTATTGCTGTACTATCTCCCCCCATGCCCCACCATGAACACATTTTTATGAGTATCAAAACGATATAGTTAAGTGTCAACTGAATTCATTCCCCCAATAAAGTTAATATCCTAGATGAATTTCTTGTCGTTCTTAAATTTTTGTTTAAATTTGAAAGAATGATACTGCCTATCTTTGTAATATAAAGTGTATGATTTTACCCTGGCTTAAATAAAACAAGATGATTGCTATTCTGTAACTCTCAACATAATGATCTGTCCTCAGAGTCACATCTATTAGGAAAGGCAGCACAAGATATTTGTATACTAAAACTAATATGTAATAGTAAGGTCCTGAAATTATAGTCCCTTTTCTATCAAAAACTGTAATTTCTTGAGCAAGTTAATTAATCCTCCGAGTCTTGTTATGATTATCTATAAAAATGAAAACAAATGAAGGTAAATAATTAAATAATCTTTAGGTGGACTGTGTCATCTCAGTATCTTCTATCCACTGTTACTAACTAAAACATTGATGAATATGAATACCTTTTGCTGAGAGAAGGAAGATTTTCCAGCCTTCTCTCCATCTTTCAGTATAATGCTGATATTTGATACCCACTTCTGTAATTCTTTGGCTTTTTCAACATGTTCTTTCTTTTCTTCTTCCAATGACTTCTGATAGATGTGAGTAGTTAAAAAAAAGATATAGTTCAGTGAGCTATAAAACTAGCCCTTCACAGAAAACATAAATGTAAAATTTCATCACACAGGTTACTGACATACTTTATTCATTTAATAATTCATGTAGCAGATATGTTTTCAAAAGGTTTGAGTAGTAAAGGAAGATGTGAGTGTTCTTTAATGATCAGTATTACCTCCCAGCTGGTCTCTGCATTTTGACAAACAACTAAATGATCTCTCAATTTTATTCATGAAGCACTACATTTGAACTGCTGCCTTTGCATTAGTATCACAAGCACAATTGTTGTAAAAGTAACAGAAAATGAAAAGCTGATAAAATAAACTCCACATACATATAAAAATTCACAGGATAAAGAAAAAACTTTTTTCTCTCCCCCCAACACACATATAATACCACCCATAGTAGCACACAAGTGTACTTGTAATTCCAAACTTGAGATTAATAGAATATGGTAAATATGTAACATGTTAAAAAGGTTACTACATATAGAATAAGGAAAGTTTTTTCTTCCCCTAAGGCAGTGGTCCTCAAATTACGGCCCGCAGGCCACATATTGTATTTGTTCCCGTTTTGTTTCTTCACGTTAAAATAAGATGCATGCAGTGTGCATAGGAATTTGTTCGTAATTTTTGTTTTTACTATAGTCTGGCTCTCCAATGGTCTGAGGGACAGTGAACTAGGATCCTGTTTAAAAAGTTTGAGGACCACTGCCCTAAGGGGATCTGAAACATTATAGCATCACAATATTACATCTTTCTCTTTTGAAGTCCTCTACAAATGGGAATGTAGGGTCATTTAATAAATGGACTGCTACTACTTGGCCAATTCAGATCAACATCTATTCAGTGATAAGAGTTCTGAAGAAAAGTTATTGAGAAGTTGCTAGTTGTTGTATCAAGATTTTCCCATATTGTTGATAATATGATTTCAGTATGATTAAATTCAAAATAAAAATGTCTATTTTGGGACCGGAGTGATAATACAGTGATACAGCATAAGTCTTGCACGTGGCTGACCTAGATCTGATCCCTGGCATCTCAAGCTGTCCAGGAATGATTACTGAGTGCAGAGTTAGGAGAAAGTCCTGAGCACTGTCAGGTGTGCTCCCAAAACAAAACAACACAATAAAAACAATTTATATTTTAATGAAGCCATTATTAGGAGCATTAAACTTTTCATTATTTTCCATTTTAGAAACTTTCCCTCTTTTGAGCAGTTACTTTAAGTTCTCAAGAAATTGTGTTCAAGTGTATGACAAGATTTCTAATGTGTATCCAACTGTTTCTATGCTCTGTGCAGATCATAAGATCAAAAGTGTCTTTCCTAAGGTAAAATTTCCTATATATGTCCTATTATGAAGTATAGTAGAGGCTAGAAATTCCTGTCATCCAGGGTTCAGACACTTCTAACAGCCTTAGTCCTGTGTGGAAATCAAAGTCCGTTTGTTCTAAGGCTTCTTTATACGTTAGTTTTCTTTTTGTTTGGGGACATATTATATTTCTGGCATATGACTTTTGATCCTTGAGTTTTGTAGCAATGGTGACATCAATGATGCCCACTTGGAGAGCCTCTTCTAAAGACAACCGGGAGTGAAGTTGTGGCTCTATCAACCCTCCTGTCAAATACTGAAATTCCAAGCACCGGATTCCCATTTCCTTACTTATTATATTAACATTCACAGCTTCTACCACTGACATTGTTTTGTTAGTAACTGGATGGCTGATGCCCGTGATGACTAACTCACACTGCCGTAGTTGCTGAGCAAAGCCCTCATCAACTAGGCCTCTATGCAAAGCTTCAGCCACTCGGTACTTTTTTCCAGTAAGAGGATCAATGATCCCCCCTGTACTGACTTGGGCTTCCAGACATCTGAGGGCAGTAATCCGATCCACCAAATTTCTACGGGAGGCCTTGAGGACAGAGATCCTTTGTCCACTAGCAGTCAGCCAATACCCTGCAATAGGACTATGCAAATCCTTCTTGGGTGTTAACCTGCTCAGAAGAGAATCAGCAAGTTCTGTAAGTGTAATTAGGCCATCCTGATAATTTTTGCGCAAGGAGTTGTCCACTGTCCCCTGCTCTGTAGCCTCATCAATACTGAATTGCAACCCTGTTTTACTATCAGTCAGGACATGGGAAGGCTGCCCATAAGATTCAAAAAAAGTGGCTTCCTTCCACTGATATTGTTGCCCTGAGAGCTCAAGATAGGTATTTTTCTCAATCAGGTTTCTTTGGAAAGCCTCAAATGCAGTCATTTCTCCGCCGGTTTTAATGTCTACAACAGAGATCTTATGTGTTTTCTCTACACTTAGATTGGAAATATTTCTCTCTCCAAATGGAAACAGAAAGCACTGGCAGTCTACATCAAACACACACATCCGAAGTAATTCTGAGTAGTACAGAGCTTGCTTGTTATTGGGATTAGGAAAAACTCTGGAATTGCTGGAGGGCTCATGTAAAAATTGTAGGATGGCATTGTTTAACAGCCCTTGTTGCAGAGCAATTTCTGAAGGAACACGAATGCCTCTTACAGGATCAATGACACCACCAGTGGCAATTTGGGCTTCCAAGATATGTTTGCCTTTCTGTCTATCTAGCATTCTACTTTCCATAGCTTGGAACACTGACAATGTCTTAGAAGAACATGGATATCCCACAGCTGCCTTCTCTGCCTCCAGGAGATTCATTTTGTATTCTGGGTCAATAACTCCTTTAAGGACAGCATCTTCAACAGAGTATGTTTGACCTGACATAGGATCAATTATAAAGCCTGTTGCAGCCTGGGCTTCTAAAAATGCTAGAGCCATCATTTTGTCAATTATGATTTTGCTGGCTGCTGAAGTAAATGAAATTTTTTCTTTTGTGGATTCTAGATAAAGCCCTGCAATTGAAGTGGCTTTTGTTAAAAACCTGCTAAGTGTTTTCTGAACATCTTCAACAGTCCTAAGACCAAGTCGTAGTTGCTCAATTGTTTTCATGTCCAGAAGCCTAGCTTCAACCAACTGTCTGGCTGTCACAGAGTGCCGGAGACCTTGAAACTGATATTCATCATCCTTAACCAAACATGCACCATCACAATCATTGTTCTGGAAGGTCTCTTGTTCTAAGCCTTTCCTTAGAAAATCACACTTGAGTCCACCAGCTGCTCCGCAACCTTTAAACATCCATCCCTCAGCATTAGGGACTGGGTTCTTTTCTTGTTTTAATGTAGTGACTTCTGTATGTATATCATACTGTTTGTTCTTAGCTATCTGTAACAAAAATTTATAAGAAGTTAAAAGTTACCTAAAGAACATTAAGTTTATTTACTCATTCTACATCCAAGCACAATCCCTACCATAACAAAAATAAGTGGGAAAAGCATTTAAGGCAAGGAGAGAGAACTGATACTGTTTTAGGAATCTAAAATTTTCTTGAGGTAATAATTAAGATGAGAAATTATATTTTCAAAAATAAAAGATGAAAAATTTTCAGTGTAAGAAAGCTACTTTCTTGGTTATTTTCCAGCTTTTTCTATAACCATGTAATACCTCCAATACAATAACTCTTTGTTAAATATAATGCTTTTTAAAAATAATTATTTTTAGTAAAGATTCAATTAAAGTGTTATAAAAAGAAAGGACTTTATTTTTGTTAGGACTATAAAAAGTAAGTTACATTGACAGTACTAAAAAAAAAAACCTCTTTTGTTCTAACAGAGAAAGGAAAGTAAAACAGAAGCTGACATTAGGCAGCAGATAAGGTCTGAAAATATACCTCTAATGGTGCCAAAAGCTTCACCAGGTTCATTTCACATTTGTCATCTTGATATCGAACAGGTGGTCTAGAATTGTATAGTTGTTGATCTCTTAACTTCTCTATTCCTGACAATCCTGTTACAGGGTTTGCCTCATCAAAAGTTATCTGTAACTCAGTACTAGTTTGAGAAAAAAACTCAGAGTAACACTGTTGGCTTTTTTCTTTCTCATGTGGCAATCCTGTTGGCCACAATGGGACCTCCTTTGGTTTCTGTTCAACAACCCGATGTGACCATTTTTCTTCTAATGGCTGGGAATCTTGAGTCCAGGTCAGCAGAGAAGACGTAGTCGCTGAGTGCAGTGGTCTTGTGCTTTTAGAGAAGTTACAAGAGTTCTGACACTCCTTCACTGCTGCTTTAAAATCTGGCTTGAAAGTGCAGTCTTTAACTGCGTTCTTTTTTTGTATTTCACACTGGAGCAATGCTAATTGATGCTCATGTTCTTTTATCTGTTGATCCATTTTATGCTTCAGGTATTCAACTTCCCGTTTCTGGGCTACAAGCTCATTCTCAAGCTTCTGACACTTCTGGTAATGATTGGCTTCCATATTCTGCCCTTGTTGCATTTGCTCACGATACTGTCGAAGCTGCCTTTCAAGTTCTTCAATATTAGTTTCACAGAGCTTGGCATTCTCTTGAGCTCTGCAATTCTCTCGCTGAAGAGACACAAAGTCAAGTTTAATGCAGGAAATATCATTTTCAGTGATGATTTTGGAGTCCATTAGCTTTTCCATCTTTTTCCGAAATTCCTCTGCTGAACGTTTGAATTTATCAGATTCTTCCTGAAAGAGAACCATCTTTCTGTGGGTCATCTGCTCCTCTATGGTCTTCAGATGCAGTTCATCTTGTACCTTTTTTAACCTGTTATTTAACTCTTGCACTTGAGCTTGTTGTATCTGTACTTTCTGCTCCCCGAGTCGCTTTTCCTCTTTGGAAGCACTCAGCTCAGCATTAAGATTTCTAACCTCTTTCTCAGTATTCTGGATGATGATATTCTGCCGGTCACACTTTTGTTTAAACTCACTTACTAAGTTTTGACTTTTGGCCAGATCATCTTCTAGGCATTTAATTTTTCTATGGAAATCCTGCTCTGTTTTTGTCTGTTTATGCAAGTGTTCATTTGTGTTGCGTAACTGATCTTTAAAACCATCTGCCTGAATTTTCAGTGCTTCACATCTTTGCTGGATAGCTTGTTTTTCTAAAACTATGTTTGCTGATTCTGTCTGAATTCTCTGCATCATTAATTTGGTTTCACTATTCTGCCTAGTTAGCTCATCTACTTTTTGTTTCAGGATTTCTGCACATTCATTACTTTTCTCTAATTCTTCATTAAGCTTTTTGATTTTATCATTATTTTCTTTCTCAGCTTTAATATTTTGAAGCAATTTTGCATGGCTTTTCTCAAATTCTTCCTTTAGGTTATCTGATTTTCTCTGGCAACGTCTCATTCTTTCATTAGACTCTTCCTTCTCATCCTGAAAAGAATGAACTTGTGCATTAAAATGCTCAATATTCCTCTCCACGATAGCATGAGTCTTAGTGATTCTGTCGACTTCTTTTTGCAGTTTCCCCTTTTCCTGCTGAAGAGATTCTAATTCAACTTCATAACTGTGCTTTACCTTCTTAAGATCATTTGCTTCTTGCATGACTTCTTTGGCTTTATCTGTGGTTTGATTCAATTGTCTGTTCAGTTCTCTTAGCTGTTGGGAATATCCTTCCTCAGCCTGATCTTTCCTTTCCAACTCTAACTTAAGGCATTGTAGTGTATTGTTTGTTTCATCCAATTTTTCTTTTAGCAAACGAGCCTTTTCCTCTGATGATGTTTTTTTAAGTTGAAGAGCATGGAGTTCATATCTCAGCTCTCGCATATCCTTTTCAGCCTTTCTGTTAGCAACAGTTAGCGCATCAACCTGCTGTTGAAGTTCTTCTGCTTTCTGTTTGTCCAGTTCTTTCTGTACATCTGTTCCTTTGCACAATGTGGTCTGAGCTATCAAACACACAGGTGATGTATTTTCTCTACAGGAATATTGAAGTTCAGTTATTTTCCTCCTGGCTTCCAATTCAATCTTCTGCTTTTCCTTCAGATTCTCCTCTGCTATCTGCTTTTGAAAAGTTAGGTCTTTTTCCATCTTCTTTATCAGTTTTAAGAGTTCTTCTTCATTGTCTCTCTTTCTTCTTAATTCATCTAATAAGTTCTTTTTCTGCTGTTCCAAATCATTTAGACTTGAGTCTTTTCGTTTAAGATGATCTTCCAGTGTCCTTCTGGTCAGAGTGTTTTCATCAATCTGATTCCGAAAATTCAAAAGGTTTTCTTCCACTGCTGCTTGTCTGGCTTTGGCCTCTAAGGTGAGCTTCCTCACCTGCTCCAGCTCTCGTTCTGCAGCTTCCTTCTCTCTCACAATGGCCTCAAGTTCCCTGCGGTATTGCCTGGCTTCACTTTCAGCCCTGATTTTCTGCAGAGAAATATCTTCGACATTTCGTTGTTGCTTTCTCAGCTCATTTTCTGCAGCCTCTCTGACCTTAGGAAGTTCTTCTTCTACCCGGGACTTTTGTTTCTTCAGTTCAGCTACCATTTGCTCCAATTCACTGATCTTTCCTGTAAGTTTGCTATTCTCGATCATCGTTTCCTTCTGCTGCTGCAACAGATTTGAATATGCCCCATGTTCAGAAGTCTCCTTACACATTTTACTCTACAAGAGATGTTCAAAGGTATCAGACCTGTTATTTTTTAAGAAACAATGCGATAAAAAGTATTAAAAAAAACAAGTAATCCCAATGTTATCACTGCCACTGTTGCTGCTGGCATTACCACCACCATCACCTCCTTCCACCACCATCACCTCTTTCCACCACCATCACCTACTATACCTTCTTAGAAATATTCAGAGATTCTGTAATAGAAAAGAAATTCCTTTGACTGTGAATGTTTCCTAAGCTGAAAATTTCATTATTCTTATGTCTCTCAAAAATAATTTTGTGTTGAAAGTTACCTGTTTCAAGATTTTTACAGCAAAAAGAAACATTACAATTGCAGATCATTACTTACCTTTAACAAATGACAACACTGAGGTATAGGAAATTTAAGCAATTTTTAAAACTCAACCAATGGCTGAGTGACATGTTAAGAATTAAAATTCTCATAACTATGTTCATTCTATTCCCACAAGTGCCACGATAAGACCACATAACATATTAGATAACAAATGGCAATAAGTATTTCAATTTTCAACATCTAGTCTGCAAAAGCAATAGTTACATCCCCCTATTTTATAGTTCATAAAACAAAATATCAACTTTGGATCAATCCCAAGTAAAAAATTGTCAACAGGAAAAAGGAAGAAAATTCTATTAAAAAAAATTTTTTTGGTGGGGCCACATCTGGTGAGGCTCAGGGGTTTACTCCTGACTATGTGCTCAAATATAGATTTTGGCTTGGGGGATCAAATGGGATGTAGGGATTGAACCAAAGGCTCTGCTAGGTTATCCACGTGCAAGGCAAATGCCCTACCACTTGTGCCACCACTCTAACCCCAATTCTATAAATATTTTAAAGTAAAAATCCTTATTTACATGTGCCATATATTGTCAGTTACAATAATCAAAATTGCTAATGCAAAGGCAGCTGATGTCCCTGTTGGCTTGAGAAAATACGTGCTTCATGTACTCACAGACTCTGTTGGGTTGTTAATGACATGCTTCACAAAAATCCACCTGGACAAATATTGCTAAATACTCCATGAATACAGAAATATTTGTTAAATATAAATGTTAATACAAATATAACTATGGTTTCATTTCTATTTTGTATAATAAAACATTACAAAATATTTCATTTTATTGATGACCAAATTGATCTCAGCTGGGAAAAATAAACTTACACTGACCACAGAACTCCATATCTGGGTAGTTTATAAATTCGGTTTAATTTAATTTTATTAATACCATAAGGTTTTTAAATTATGATCAACTTAAAATAATAATTACAAATTATTTAAACAGGAGGAAAGAAATTATCCCAGAGAACATACTGTCTCTTACTGGTGAAAGCTTTGAAGGATATCAGAATTTATAGCATATATATTCATCTTATTTGGTTTCTCTGACTTGCTGATGTCCAATAATCTTAGTGATATATTAATTTCTTTGCTAAATTAAATTTTTTAAAACTGTTCTTAAAAATTATTCATATTAAAACCAAAATTTCCACCATCGATAAACTTAGTATTCTACTTTATATTCTCCTTCAGGGTTAACTCTCAAGACACCGTGGCCGTGATAATTAAGTCCTTGAGCTCCATGTCTGACAACACTAATTAATTAAATACACACATATATAAAACTAATCTATTGCTAATAAATTTTGATGCCCTTTTTCTTGATTATGTTTTGAGATTTAAAAAAAATCATAGAGATCTTTTGGAAAAAGAAGGTCTGTTGTTGACCCCTTTGCATCTTCAAATCGTTTTAGTTATTTTAATAATCTCAGATATCTCAATAGTGGTCTGTCAATCCTGCTACCAAACCATCACCAGTACATAAAAGAATAACTGAAAACCAGTGGCAGGTAAGGGGCAACAATATTTTCACAGACCAGCATGAGTCCATTGCCAGGAGTTGAAAACTGTTGGTCTAGATCCCTTCTTAAACTATAGGTTACAATTCATTCCATATAGGAACATGTAACTAAATGTTGGGGGGTCACAAAAAACTGGCAACAGTAAAATGTTCTGAACATGTATGATCAATAATTAAAACAAAATCAACCATGTAAAATATGCAAGATTTTTGAAGTGCCTGTACATTTTAGGGCAAAAGTGAAAATGTTTAATAGGTTCTGGTCTAAAGAAAGTCAGAAAATTATTAAAGAACACTTAAATCATATTTCCGATTTGTTTTCCTATAAGTACTAAGCTTATTCACATAAAAGTAACTTCCTAAAATTTTCTCCAAATGTTTCCAAAGAAACATAATGTGCTTTATCTCAGCAATTAATATTAAATATACTTTGCTCCAGAAAATAGAAAAACAGAAATCCATTTACATATCTAATATCCATTGCATATATGATAGTTAAATTTTATCCCAGTCTAATTTTATCTCCTGAAATTAATCTCCCCTGATTTTATGTTTACCATAGAGCTTCTGCTTTCAGATATGAATCATTACATGAATCTTCATTGATTTAATTTTATAAATACTACTCAAAACTTTGGATACAAAAAAAACATAACTTTTTTTACAAAATATTCCATTAATATAAATAAACTTAAGAATTCTTGAACAAGAATCTTAAAAACCCATTTTTTAGTCTTTATATGGTCTTTCCTAAACTATATTGATCTGACTTTCAATTAATGATAAATAACTGAAACTTCAAAAGGAAATCAGAATAATTTGGACATACTTTAGATATCCTGAGGGTTTATTTACTTTTATCAACTACTCACTGTTTACCTTATCAGATATATTAAGCAAAGTGGTGGCTCTTATAAGTGCAAACATACCAGTATATAAGAGAAAATGAAAATTATTTACTTCATTTACATAATTACTAAATATAGAAATTAGAAGTTACCACTTAAAATATAGTCTGATATCTCAGAAACTAAATATGTTTTAAAAAAGTTCTCTCATAGAGAAGCAGTACATGCAAATTATTTGGAGTGTCAGAAGTATTCAGATTTTCCTTTCTAAGCACAAAGGAATCTAGATAGAAAGTCTTTTAGTTTGCTATATTAGTGGTTTAGTTGCAGAAAACTGTTGATTTATTCCATATAGGAACAGACTCAAATAGTTCATAAACATTATTATCATTCTTAGAAACTATAAATTAATAACTCTTACTCGTTTCTATTGTTTGGTTCTCTCATCATATAAACCATTATACTAAGTAAAATTATTTTTAAATTTTGACAACAGTCTAATTTCAAATGTCTGTAACATTCAATTTACTATTTGTGTCTGTTCCAGTGTTAAAAATTAGAAGCATTAAGAGGTTATTAATAAAGCACAGCATCATCCCTTCAAAATTAGATACTACAACCTCTTTTTTTTTTTTTTTTTTTTTGGTGGTTTTTGGGTCACACCCGGCCTGGCAGCGCTCAGGGGTTACTCCTGGCTCCATGCTCAGAAATTGCTCCTGGCAGGCACGGGGGACCATATGGGGCACCGGGATTCGAACCGATGACCTTTTGCATGAAAGGCAAACGCCTTACATCCATGCTATCTCCCAGGCCCCAGAAACTACAACCTCTTAATGACAATTGTTTTCATCAAATAACTCAGCTCTATTTTTAAATCACTAAGCGGCAGATAAAAGGCACAGACGATAACTTAGAATTTAGAATATCATTTAAATAATAATTACCATACGTCATAGTTTGGGCCAAAATAAAAACAAAAACAGAATTCTTTAAAAAATATGATCAATCTAAAAAAAAATATGATCAATCTAAGTTCCTATTATTTTGTTTTGGTTTGTTTTTTAGGCCACATCTGGCAATGCCAGATGACATTGTCTCTGCATTCAGGGATATTCCTGGTGGACTCAAAGGACCATAAGGAATGCTAGAGACTGAACCCAGGTTAGCCATGTACAAGACCAATTGCTACTTTTATAATTACTTTTATCACCTCCCAATCCTGCCAAATTATCACAAACATTTGGGGGGGGGGGGTTGGGCCACACCCTGTGACGCTCAGGGGTCACTCCTGGCTATGTGCTCAGAAGTTGCTCCTGGATTGGGGGACCATATGGGATGATGGGAATCGAACCAAAGTTCATCATGCATCGGTCACATGCAAAGCAAATGCTCTACTGCTGAGCTATCACTCTGATCTCTATCACGAACATTTTTATGCCTGCCCAAACCAAATTATAATTCCTTTCATTTTTAGCTCAATTTTAGTTAGCTATTCATAATTAATGATTACCTCCTCCTCTTCTAGTCTCTTTAGTGAATCACCAGCAAATTTAATATACTGTGTCATGAGGGTAACTAAAGCAGTATACCGGGTCCTGAGGTCCATGAACTGCAAGTAATAAATAATAAGTTATTTATTATGACACTTTATAATAAAACTATCAGTTCCAATTTCCCAAAATGAGCTGAACAAATTTTGAATAAATGAGGTACTCGGGCTTTTAAAGCAAAGTACAGACAAGACCTCCTTTAATGGTAACTGGTAGCAATCAGGAATCAGTTTATTAGATTGTGTAAATGAGACTAAATGAAATGTTCTTCTATGTTTAATCATGGAGTACTTTTACTATTCTCTACAATTAATAATTATCTTAAGTAAAATTTTTCAGAAGGTTTAAAATACATAATAAAATGTATTATGATAGGTAAAAAGTTTCTTTGGAGGAAGATAATTTGAAGATGCATTCCATTGTGAATGTACAAATGCCATAGATTTGTGCACTTAAAAATGGTTTAGAGGGTAGTTTTCTTTTCTTTCCTTTTTTTTTTTTTTTTTTTTTGGTTTTGGTTTTTGGGTCACACCCGGCAGTGCTCAGGACTTACTCCTGGCTCCATGCTCAGAAATTGCTCCTGGCAGGCACAGGGGACCATATGGGACCCTGGGATTCAAACCGATGACCTTCTGCATGAAAGGCAAATGCCTTACCTCCATGCTATCTCTCTGGCCCCTAGAAGGTAGTTTTCTATTGTGTCTATTTTACAACAAAAATATAAATAAAAATATTTTAAATGCTGTCTTTTATTCCCATACTTTTCGCTCACATTAGTATTACCTCTTGAATAATAAGGTCTGCAGAGCTCTGCATTCTTCGGCGTTTCACTGGAGATTTCTGTTGCGACTCTACCATTGCCCGATAAGTCATTGTCTGTAATTCATAGTCCTGTATAAGAAAGTGTCAATAAGGTTAAATTAATTAAACCGAAACACTAATAAGATTTCATTTTGAAATAATACCATAACACTAATAAGACTTCATTTTGAAATAAGATGCCACAGAGAAATGAAATTTAATTTAATTAAAAAAATATTTCGGCAGGGCCGGGCGGTGGCGCTGGAGATAAGGTGCCTGCGCTAACCTAGGACGGACTGCAGTTCGATCCCCCGGTTCCCCATATGGTCCCCCGTGCCTGCCAGGGGCGATTTCTGAGCGAATAGCCAAGAGTAACCCCTGAGTGTTATCAGGTGTGGCCCAAAAACCAAAAAAAAAAAAAATATTTCGGGGCCCGGGACATAGCATGGAGGTAAGGCGTTTGCCTTTCATGCAAAAGGTCATCGGTTCAAATCCCGGTGCCCCGTATGGTCCCCCGTGCCTGCCAGGAGCAATTTCTGAGTATGGAGCCAGGAGTAACCCCTGAGCACTGCCGGGTGTGATCCAAAAACCAAAAAAAAAAAAATTTCAAGACTATATTTTTAAGAATCTACCTAATCATAAGATTTTTCAACATGGTGATAAAACCATAAATAATTAGGGTGGGTGGTCAGGAAAAATTCCCAAGTTTACTCAAGAGCCCAAACATTTTTAAAAATGATTTGTTAACATTCTATTAAAATGTGCTAGTTATAGTCAAATTTCTTTTCTTTTAGTTAAGTCATTATACTGTGGATCTGAAAAACTATAAAATAAATAAGCTATAAGCCATCAAATACTTCAAAAAAGTATAAAAACTGCCTCTATATTAGGATGTAAGCATTCTTTCATGGAAGAATAGACAAAGTAGGGGTGAAAGGAGGAAGATCACATATCCAAAGTAATAAAAAACAAATTTCATAACAACATATTCATTCATGCATGTGGATGTGTGCATACATTATTGTTATTGCATAACAATCCCATTTACATTAGTGTACATACATTAGTATGTGTCTGCAAATGAAGGAAGTGACCTGTGCACTGCACGTGTGTTGAACTGTGTGATGTAGAAAAAAATAAATAAACCAGGGCCTATTGGTTTTCTTGGATATCAAAAAGAATTATAGGAGCCAAATGTTTAAATGATTATTGTTTTCATTTCTTAACATGCAGTAAAATAAATTACAAAAAGCTCTAAAAAATTATTAGAAAAGAGAGACACTTTACAGACTGGGAGAGATTATTTCCCCACCCCTTATCTAAAAAATGGTAAGTGTTCAGGATATATAGAGCACACATAAAACTTTACAGGAAAAAAACCTACAAAGCCTATAAAAAACTTGAAGAAATCAACAGAAACTGCCTCCAAAAAAAAAAAAAAAAGGCATACAGATGGCCAAAAGGTAAATAAAAACACATTCTGCATCACATATGCACATCAAAACAACAATTAGATTCCATCTCAAACCAATGAGGCTGGCTCACCACAAAGAATAGGAATAACCATTATTAGCATGTATGGGAAAGAGGGGACCACTGCTAGTGGGACTGTCACATGGTTTTCCCTTTAGGGAAAATAAGACACTTCTCAAAAAAAATGGTAATTGAACTTCTATATGATCCGTCAATTTCACTTCTTGGCATCTACTGCAAGGATACCCAAAGGACAATAGAAACTGAAAACTAATTTTTGGTAGGAAGCTTACCACACGGTAGGTATTGGTGGAAAGTGGTCACTGGGATAACAGTGGAAGAAAGGAGACAGTGAGAAAGGGTAGAGTACTATAATGTTTTATACATGAAACACTACTATTTAAAGCAGTGCACCCAGTGCCTAAAACAAAATTTCTTAGAAATTTATAAAAAAAATATTAACTATACCCATCTAAATTTGACATAACACTGAATCTTACCTTCACAATAGTTGAGTATTGCTCTGCATATTTTTGACATTCATCCATTTTACTCTGTTTCATTTCTATTTCAGATACCAGCAACTATAAAGACATGAAATTAATTGTTTAAAATAAACTTTATGATATTTATCTATTTAAGATGCTCAGGAACTATCACTGAAACAATAGTGTAGCAGACTAAGTATTTGCTTTTGCAAGTGGTTGACCAGCTTTGATCCCTGGCACTACATATGTTCAGTCCTCCGATCCCACCAGAAGTGATTGCTGATCTCAGAGCTAGATGTGGCCCAAAACTCAAAACAAACAAACAAAAAAACAGCATGATTCCTTACCACTTTCAGTTTAATATTTAATTTACTTAAAGTGCAAACTATAAACAACCAGATAATGACTGGCCAAAAGCAGACACAACCTTAATGTTGTATCCTTCACATACCTTCTGCTGATTTAATTGTGTGGCTAGGGTTTTGCTATTTTCTGGCTGATTTTCCTGAATCTTTCTCTGTGTGGTTTCTACTTGCTGAATCCAGTCATCTAAAGGATGATAAGTATCTCTGTAGTATTTCAGGGATTTGCCAATGCCTTCCAATTCTCGTAACCTATGACAATAGTAACAACAACACACAAAAAATAGCAATAGTTTCCAAACAGTATTCATTAAAAAAAGGGAAGATGTTAAGAAGAGGGAAAATCAGTAACTTGATTGTAATGAATTAAGTACAAAAAAGTGAAGGGAAAAAAAAACTAACAATAATGCCATGCCAAGCTTATCTCAGTCTGCATGTTACATTTTGTATAACAAATTCAAAGCTACAGCATCTCAAAGGCATTTAATTAATATATTTGCTTCATAAATTGTGTAACTTAGTTGTATAGATTATTCTAAGAGCAAATCCAAAAGATAATCAGCAGGAAAATATGTAAACAACCACAGTTACTATCAACCAGTATATTTTGACAAAATAGACCAATGAATAAGTTTGATGTGAACTCATGAAAATTTTAAAAACTTTAGCTTCTGGGGGCCGGGCGGTGGCGCTGGAGATAAGGTGCCTGCGCTAGCCTAGGACGGACCATGGTTCAATCCCAAGGCTTCCCATATGGTCCCCCATGCCTGCCAGGAGCGACTTCTGAGCGAATAGCCAGGAGTAACCCCTGAGCGTCACCGGGTGTGGCCCCCAAAAAAAAATTAAAAAAAACTTTAAACTGTTACATACACCTTTTATACTATACAGAGATAAACTATTTGTACACAATTTTACTTCTTAAAAACAGTTACTATATCATGAAAATATTTGTTTTCACAAATATATACAGGGAATTGAAAATAGCTTTAAATAAAAAGATGAGTCCTAAAACCATCCCATTTCCTTTCATTTTATTTCACTGAATAAATAATTTAACATTCTTTATTCAATTACAATGATCAACAGGTCATTTGAATTTCTTTATACTGCTAAGGTCTGATAGCTTGTTACACAGAATTCTATTAGATATTCCTTATTTGATCTTATTAAGTATTGTTTATTTACATAATAAGATGATACCAATTAAACAACTATATATAAAAGCTGAATATATCAAAAGTTGTATTAACATACGGTTGGAAAATACTTTGAAGAACTGTGTTTTAACTTCAATAAAAATATAAGGCACATTAATACAAACATATATAGAAGCTAATATAGAAGCTAATAAGTATGTGGCATAAACTACATACATCTTTTATTAATAATTTTTATTATTTTTTTATTTTTTTAATTTTAAACATCCTATGTTTAGATTTTGCCTAAAATAAGCAAACATAAAATTGGCACTAAAAATAAAAAAAAACTAACCTGTTGTCAATCTGAACATGAACATTTTGCCATCTTTCAACCAATTGATCCACTTTTTCTTTGTGCCAGTCAAAATCAAGGTCACGTTCTTTATATGTCTTAAACATTTCATCACTGATGGCTTTAGCTTTCTGCAACTCATCCTCTAATGCATGGAAAACCTCTCTTTTTTCATCTACTTCAGATCTCCACAGCTAAAATAAAGTCATAAAAATGTGTCAATCACGTAATACATATTTTTTCTTCACTCTACAAATTATTTTCAAATAATATTAAATCAGAAAAGAAAAGGATATTTTCTACATATAAAAATATAATAGGCTGAGGGGCCCGGGAGATAGCATGAAGGTAGGGCGTTTGCCTTTCATGCAAAAGGTCATCGGTTCGAATCCCGGTGTCCCATATGGTCCCCTGTGCCTGCCAGGAGCAATTTCTGAGCATGGAGCCAGGAGTAACCCCTGAGCACTGCCGGGTGTGACCCAAAAACAAAAACAAAAAAAAAATTAAAAAAAAATAATAGGCTGAACATCATAAAAGTAAAATAGTTAACTATATTTTGAATTAATAAAAAAGGCAATTTCATAAAATTTAGCCTAACAGAATTTATTTATTAATAAAAAGTATAGCTCACAAATAAATTCAAGCTACCTGTCTTTTTAATACTTATTTTAAAGGTATATACTAAAATTTAAAAAAATTAATTTTAATTTTTGATCTTTTTTTTTTTTTTTTTTTTTTTTTTTTTTTTTTTTTTTTTTTTTTTTTTTTTTTTTTTTTTTGGTTTTTGGTTTTTGGATCACACCCAGCAGCGCTCAGGGGTTACTCCTGGCTCTATGCTCAGAAATTGCTCCTGTAGGCTCAGGGGATCATATGGGATGCCGGGATTCGAATTACCAACCTTCTACATGCAAAGCAAACACCTTACCTCCATGCTATCTCCAGCCCCTAATTTTTGGTTTTTAAACCACAACCAATGTGCTCAGGGCTTATTCCTGGCTCTGTGCTCAGAAATCACTTCTTGTAGGATTTTGGAATCCATGTAGATATGCAGGATTGTACCTGAATGAGCCACGTACATGCAGCAAGCACAGCACCCACGATACTATGGCTCTAGTGCACCCTTATCTCATGTTTAAAAATGAATGCTCAAATTAAAAAAATCAAAAATAATGTTTACAACAGTCTTTCAATAACTTTATTCAGTGTTTGATAAATAGAAAAACAAATACTAATAATTAAAAGGTAAGTCTTTTCCTTTTATTTAATTCTATTCAATTAAATTTCTTAAAATATTTCATCTTTTAGTAAAAGAACATTATACAAATGACTAAAATTTTAGCTTCAATTACTCTTCTTGATAACATAAATTATTAAAAACTAAAACTAATTTCAGTCAGAAAGATGGCTCAAATAGCAGGAGTTAAATTTTTATAAACAAGGTTTGGGATTGATCCTCACCTAATACTAACCTGGTCCCAGAAGCACTGCCAGGAGAGACACCCCACCCAAGCCCAACACAGCTCCTACACAGGACAAAAGTCTCCAATTCACTAAAAAACTATTTTCAGAAATATTCAAATGAGGGGCCAGAGAGATAAGATGGAAGTCTGCCTTTCATGCAGAAGGACGGTGGTTCGAATCCTGGCGGTTCGAATCCAGGCATCCCTTATGGTTCCCCTGAGCTTGCCAGGAGCGATTTCTGGGCATAGAACCAGGAACACTGCCAGGTGTGACCCCAAAACAAAAAACAAACAACAACAAAAAATTCAAATGAGACAAACTGATCAAGTTAAAATTGACTAATTATATTTACAGTTAGCTATGGAACTAGGAGAAAAAATGGGCTGAAAGAAATGTATGTCAATCAAATACTTGAATGTGATGTTTGAGGATCTAAAAAACAAGAGAATGACTGTTATCTTGAAAGACGGCCCCCAAAGAGATGCAAACCTTTAAAGTACTTATTAGGTTTTCAATAGTATTCTTGTCTGCTATAACTGCTTCTTCTTCACACAGTTTAGTTTCATAGAGTTTTACAAGAGTTTCTGCAGCCTGAGTGTTTTTTAATACCAAATTAACAGTCTTCAATCTAAAAATGAAAATTAAACACTTAGCAATGACACAGCAAATCCTTCATCTGAAACATTCACATATTTGCTAAAGGTTATCATATCCCCCTTTCTATTACTGTTTCCCTCTCTCCGACCCCTCCCCTTCTTAACAGGTACATTGTATTTAAACTGATGCCTTGCTCAACAAGTACCATGTGACAAGGAGTCCCATTCTGAAATATATTTCTGTCAAAACTCATTTAAGTCAAACATTCAAATTTAACAAAAGCTAAAGTATCAAATTATAAGTAAACTGTCAGATAATTATAAACCATGGGCTATGGACAAAGTTACATTTTTTCACGTAAAGAAATCATCTTAAATCTAGAGAAAAAATTTAATTATTAAAATAATCAAGGTAAGATTAAAATAATTGAGATGATTAAGGTAATCACTGAGATAATGATCGCTAATATTTTCCACTATGCTAACACAGAAGTGAAAATTTATAGTTCCTAAAATATCTTAATCAAATGATATATATAGTTTGTATATGAATTCAGTAAAATAAAGACAGTGCTTGCATACTTATCAATGTAAGTAGAAGACATAGAGTAGACATGGTTTATGCTCTGAACGACCACACTGAGTTCAGATCGTAAGGTTGGAACTGAGGGAGCATTTGCTGCTTGACTGAAAAAATCTTCACATTTATTTGTAACTGTTGCCAAATCATCTTTAAGTCGCTCTAATTCTTTCTTTAATTTCTATACAACAGAGAAAAAAAATAAGCATTAAGTTGTGTCCACGGTAAGCCTTTTCTTAAAAAATTTTTGTTGAAACCATTATTATTTACAAATATCTTCAAAGTTGGGTTTTAGACATACAATGCTTCAGGACTAATCCCACCACCAGTGTCAATCTCCGCCCATCATGTTCCCAGAATGTATCCCATGCTATCACCCCCATCCCTTAGCCCAATCTTAAGGTCCAAACATCTAACTTAATGCTTCTGTATACAGCAAGTTACTACAAGTATGTGACGACTTTCAGAATGTATAGCTTCTGTCATTCTGAAAAAAAAAAAAAAAGTTACACTGTGTATTAACCAGAGTTAGGGGTACAGCTGAATTAAAGAAACCTGGTTTGTTACATTAAAAATGTGATAATCAGACTTCATGAAGTGATCCCTATGCAAAGTCTGTATGAATAAGAAAACAAGACACAATCTCATTCACAACTGCACTTCAGAAAATCAAGCACTTTGAGTCAAATTAACTAAAGAGGTGAAAGACCTATACAAAGAAAACTAAAAAAAAAAAAAAAACACTGCCTCAAGAAATAAAAGAGGACACAAGGAAATGAAAACATATATGCTGCTCATGGATTGGGAGGAGTAACATTATTAAAATGGCAATACTTCTCAAAACACTGTAAAGATTTAATGCAATCGGGGCCTGGGAGATAGCATGGAGGTAAGGCGTTTGCCTTGCATGCAAAAGGTCATCGGTTCGAATCCCGGTGTCCCATATGGTCCCCTGTGCCTGCCAGGAGCAATTTCTGAGCATGGAGCCAGGAGTGACCCCCGAGCACTGCCGGGTGTGACCCAAAAACAAAAACAAAAACAAAGATTTAATGCAATCCCTCTAAAAATACTCATGAGATTCTTCAAAGAAATGGATCAAATACTCCGAAATTTCATTTGGAATATTCAACACCCACAGATAGCTAAAGCAATCCTTGGGAAAAAGAAAATGGGAGGCATCACTTTCTCCAACTTTTTAAGTTGTATATAAAGCAATAGTCATTAAAACAGCATAGTATTGAAACAAAGATCCTCAGATCAATGGAATGAACTTGAGTATTCTGAAACTGAGCCCCAGGTATACAATCAAATAATCTTCTATAAAGGGGCAATAAATACAAAATGAAGCAAAGAAAGCCTCTTCAACAAGTGATATTGAGAAAACCGGTCAAATACATGCAAAAAAGTGAATTCAGACTTCTCTTTGCCACGCACAAATGCAAAATCAAAATGGAATAAAGACCTTGATATCAAACCTGAAACCATAAGGTGCAATTACAGTAGAGAAGGATCTACTATAAAAGGGACATGTTTGATACCCTTTCATTAATAGTAGTGCAAACCATTTAGTCAAAAAAGGAGATGGGGAAGAGGTGGGGGGGGAAGGGAGGGAAGGAGAAAGAAATAGAGAAATGGAGAAACAGAGACAGAGAGAAACAGAAAGAAGGAAAATGCCTACCCCAGAGGCAGGCAGCGGAAGGTGGGTGGAGGGAAGAGTGCATCAGGAAGGGTGAGAGGGAGACTGTTGACTTTGGTGGTGGGAAATGTCCACTGGTGCAGTTTGTTGTACACTGTATGATTGTAATTCAATCATTAACAACTTTATCTGCGTAAAAAACCTGTATAATGAACAATCTTGTAACCATGGTATTTAAATAAAAAAAAAAACACAAAAAAATGAATATGTAAGAAACCATAGGCATTGATGATGAGGATATATAGAAATTCACAGTGATTTTGTCCAACATATTATAAATCTCACCTCCTGTTCTGTAATTCTGAACACACTTTCATGCAAATCATCTCTTTCCAGTGGCGTTCGAATCTGTCTAATTAACCGATCTTCACAGTTTTCTAACCGAAGTCTAATGCTTCGAACTTCAGAGATGTAAAGATTATAAACAGATTCCTCTTGTTCCTCTATAGAAAAATGTTTAGAGAGGTAGGTATACTGGTGGAATAATGTGCATGGAAAAGTATCAATAAAAGTATTGTAAATTACAGAACCTCAATAATAAAAAATATATGCATATAATGTTTAGAAATATTTTATTTTCTAATATAATTTTAAATGCTCTTCCTCACATCTTAATATATTATCATTATAAACCACCCTAAGATTATAAATAAATCTTTTGGTTTTAGGGTCAAACCCAATGATGTTCAGAGGTTACTCCTGGTTATGCACTCCAGGCTTGGGGGACCATATGGGATGACGGGGGATTGAACCACAATCTGTCCTAGGCTAGCACTGGCAAGGCTTACCGCTTGCACCACCACTCCAGCCCCTATAAATAAATCTTAAAGAGAGTGCACTTTAATAAGAGTAGCTAGTTGGGGGCCGGGCAGTGGCGCTAACCTAGGACGGACCGTGGTTCGATCCCCCGGTTCCCCATGTGGTCCCCCGTGCCTGTCAGGAGCGACTTCTGAGCGAATAGCCAGGAGTAACCCCTGAGCGTCACCGGGTGTGGCCCCCCAAAAAAAAAAAACAAAAAAAAAGAGTAGCTAGGAAATTTCCCTGATGATACTTGAAGTACCATTTTCTGTTTTATGATGTTCAAACAATATTAATTCATTTTATGTTCAAAAGAAAAAATTATATTTTTAATTCTAAAAATTAAAAATCATTCAAAATTAAAGGTAGATAAGCAATGTGTTTAAATTTAAAACAGTATTAAGAAAATGATGCCGTTTACTCTAACAGTATTAAGTAGTACTAATAAAATTCTTGCCTCTAAGCATAGTGAAAGAGTTCAGAATTGAATTGTACATAGTAAAGCTAACTAGCAAAATCTTTTCCTTTAACTTTTATGTAAAATCCAAGATTTTTTTGTTTGTTTTTGGGCTACACCCAGCAGCTCTCAGGGGTTACTCCTGGCTCTGTGCTCAGAAATCTCTCCTGGCAGACTGGGGGACCATACGTGATATCAAGAATTGAACCGGGTTCATTCCATAACAGCTGTGTGCAAGGCAAACATCCTACCACTGTGCTATTTCTGGCCTCGTGAAATCCAAATTTAATGATGGGAGATCCCTGTACTTTCTTCCAGATTTTGCTGTGATTTTAAATATTTTAGGGCAGGGTGTACTTTAATAGTAGAGTACATTCTTCATATACACAAAGCCCTGGATTTGATTCCTGGCATCAGAAATAAATGAATAATAAATTCTTTATTTTAATATCTCCCAGTTTGGTACATAGGTGAAGACAAATATATAACTAAATCTTTTCTGAAACTGAAAACTTCCATCTCAACATCTCATGACAAAATAGTGAAAATGTTATCAAGTAGCAATTTTAAAAGGTTTAATTCAACTTTTAATTTAATTTAAAAAATTAAGAATTTGTCAGACTATTTGGTTGGTATCATTAATCCATCAGAAATCATTAATTAGAAATAAACTACTGTTTGTATCAACCTAACTCAATCAAGCTCAAAGCATTTCAACAACTGTATCACAGGCTAAGTAACATAATATATCTAAGACTGGTATCCTCACTGAGAAAAGACTACACACCTATGGCAAAAAAAAAAAAGGCAAAGATTCTCATGTTTTACCTCTTTCTGCAGATTTCAGAAGTTCTTGATAGTACTGCTTACATACGTTAACCTCTTTTTCGAGTTGTGTTATATCTGAACCTGAAAATATCTGGGATTCCTGGCTATCTTCCAGAAAATCTTCAAATCGAGACTGCAGATTACTCAGAACTTGTTGATGTTCACCGGGTAACATTGTTTTTATCTGAAAATCAAAGATGGCTAATTAAATGTGTACAGTACCAAAAGCTAAATTTAAATCAGATTGTTTTAAATTGGTCTTTTGATATTATGTCAGTTTATATTAGTAGTTATAAATAGAAGACTTGTTTGAAATTAACTTCTTTCCTCATTGACTTCAATTTTAAAACAAGAAACGTAACATTATCAGTATTCAAACACTATCTTTTCTCCTTCTCAAAGGCATAAAATAGGTGATCTGCTGATTTCCACCAATACACAAAGGTCCCTTGTAAATGTTGGGCATAAACAAAATCCAACAGACTTAATGAATACTTCCATGAATTAGGCAGGCTCTTTTCTATGCTAAGGTCATACCTCTCAAAACTGATTGAGCACTGGAATGATAGTACCATAGGTAAAATGCTTACCTTGCATACTGTGAACCTGGATTCAATCCCTAGTCACCCTGAGCCCCACCAGGAGTGATTCCAGAGCTAAAAGCCTAGACTAAACCTAGAGCAATGCCAGATGTGGCCAAAAGAAAAAAACAAAAAGCAAAAAACTGAAGCCAAGGTTCAACCTTAAGAAATAATTCTGATGTGACTGACATGACTGTGCTCTCTGTCCTCAATCATGTTAGTAGGCATATAAAGAAATATGTAAAGAATTGAAAGATTAAAACATCACACTTTCCAGGTGATTCAATAAAGTTTTAGGACTTTTGTTTGCCTTTTATAAAAAGGTACCCCACATTTTTTTTTTTTTTTTTTTTTTTGGTTTTTGGGTCACACCCAGCAGCGCTCAGGGGTCACTCCTGGCTCCATGCTCAGAAATTGCTCCTGGCAGGCACGGGGGACCATATGGGGCACCGGGATTTGAACCGATGACCTTTTGCATGAAAGGCAAATGTCTTACCTCCATGCTATCTTCCGGGCCCCGATACCCCACATTTTTTAACAGATCAGGTTGTTAAAAATAAATTATACTTACAGAAGCTACATTACTAGCTCGAATTCTATCAATTTCATTGACAAGGTAATGCCATGATACAACACTCTTCATGTTTATATGAGACTCATGCCAAAGAGTCAGGACATTCTGATACTGCTGTTCAATTCTATAATAATTAAAAGAATAAAGGAAATAATAGAATACATAGATTAAGACTTTTTACTCCCTGTGAGCACACATTATAATTTTTCTTGTTAGTAGAATGTCCCACAGTTACTAGCTCTCCATCTTTTTGGTACTTAGTAGTCTGACATAGTGTTAACAGTACTTTTAACACAGGCAATCCTCCCAAAGTAAGGCACACAAACCTGTTTGCAAAGTCAACAGCATCTTTGTTTGATGGAGGAATTGTGAAGCACACAGATGGGACCATCGCCTCATTCCCAGTAGGGCTAATGACTTTCCACTTAGCACGGTGAGAGTTGTTGGCCAGAATGCATTCATCATCTTTGAAAATTGTTATCTGGATTTTAAAAAGAATATTATTACCTGATGCTGACTAAGATTTTTTTCAATATCCTAGCTTGGGATATGAATGCATACCTGTATTTATGTGTACTGTGTGTGCATGCACATGTGTTTAGACCGAAAAACCTTTAGTGCAATACAACTGCAGAAACAATACAACTCATTTTAAAAATTTATGTCTAAGATCAAAGTCTGATCTATTTCTAGGAGCAACACGTACCTCAATTTGTCTGTAGTCACAAATAGCTTTGATTGGGATAGAATTCTTGAGTGGACAATCAGGGTTTCTTGGTTTCAATTGAATTATTGTTTTTGCTCTTCCCATCAGATTTGCCACTGTGCTTTTATACTGCAAAAGCTCTTCTTTCTCTTCCTGAGAAAGAAATAACATGAACTGAGAAATATCATGAACTTTGAAATATAAAAGACTTGCACGTCTGTTCTAATGGGGATTTATACACATCTAATTTTCTCATAAAAGCCTTACCTGACTACCAGATCTATGTTTTCAACTCATTCCTAGCCCTATGCACATTATCTTTTCTAGTTTTGTTCATTTGATTGTTTAATATTTTTTCTTCTTTAGCACTAACTACCATTCACATGCAGTATTTTCTTACTTGTCATGCTTATAATACTAAACACATACACATATTACTAATGCATTTTAAAACATCCAGAGCATGACATAAAAATTATTTTATCACCAAAACTAAGAAAACTAAGTGTTAAAATATTTGACTGAAAAAATTGTGGCAATATCAAAATTATCAATAAAAATATAAAAATAGAATAAAACAACAAATGAAATCTACTTCATATCAGTAATAAAAAGCTTAAGTTTCCAAATTAATACCATCGACTCCTGAACAAGGTCTTCTAGCTTGTGAATGCTACTCGACCTATCACAGCTGTATTTCCGCTGGATGGCATCTTTTAAATTCCTTAAGTAATCAGTAGCTTCTTTGGCATCATTGAAAAACTAAGGAAAGATTAAAAATGGGAATTAACAAAAACAATAATCCATAAAGATACATATACCTGTATTCATTCCAATGCTATATATAAGCATCAAGATTTAGAAAAACCCAAGTGGCCAATAATATGTGAGCAGATAACTAAGCATTAGACAACTACTCAGCTTATGAAAAAGAATCAAGCCTTGCTTTGGACTGCAACATGGATAGAAATGGAAGATATGATGCTAAGCAAAATAAATATTGAATAAAACAATAGAATGCAACAAAGTAAGGGACTAGATGAGTATTTGTTCATCTTTTTCTGACTATGGTGGTCCCCTTCTGTGTCCCTCTCCTACTAAGTAACCCCATAAGTTTGGGATACTGCCCTCAAACCAGATGCTCACCATCTTGAGAAATAAAGCCTAGACAATAGCCAATGAAATAAAACCTGCAGACTCCTAACAGAAGACAGAATACAGAGGAAATGGTAGAAGAGTGTGGAAAGTAAGGTAGGACTGGAAGGGAAGGATTCATAAACAGTAGGGTCAGGATACGAGATTTTATTGGTAGTGTACTGTGGAAGCACCATACCCTAAAAATCAGATAAACAGTTACACTCTGGTAAACTATTCCCCTTGACAAATTATGTTTTTAATAGTAAAATATATTAAATGTTAAGCATAGAATTGACCAATTTGCGCACAAAAATGAAGATAAATCTTTCTGTTGCTGCTGTTGTTGTTGGACACACCCGGTGACACTCAAGGGTTACTACTAGCTATGCACTCAGAAATCACTTCTGGCTTGGGGGATCATATGGGATGTTGGGGGATCGAACCATGGTCTGTCCTAGGTCAGCCACATGCAAGGCAAATGTCCTACCACTGTGCCACTGCTCTGGCCCCTAACTCTTAGTAAAAGTTATGTTTTAAGCAAACAATTCTTGAATTTAGGTGACTATTAATATCAATTGTATCAATTGTCCAAGATCTGGCCCAACATTATTTTGATGAAAAGGCCAAACAGAGGACTCTAAATAGAAGCTAAAATCCCCCAAACCTTTGAAAACTTCTGGAGAAAAGAAGAGCTCTCTATAATAAAAGTGTTACCTTGATAAGAAATCTATTCAGATATTTTCAAGGATTTTTAAAGAATTTCTTTCTTCAGGCCAGAGAGATAGCATGGAGGCAAGGCATTAGCCTTGCATGCAGAAGGACGGTGGTTCGAATCCCGCATTCCATATGGTCTCCAGAGCCTGCCAAGAGCGATTTCTGAGCAGAGCCAGAAGTAACCCCTGAGCAGTGCCAGGTATGACCCAAAAACAAAAAACAAAAAACAAAAAAGAAGAAAGAAAGAAAAAAGAATTTCTTTCTTCAAATTGTCCATTATAACTTAATTTCTACTAGAAAACATTTCAGTTCATTTCACTTTACAGATCATATGCACCTGAACAATACAGTATAAGGGTATTTGAAGTCAGCCAAACCATTTTGCAGGTGTGACTCCATACCTCAAAATAAGCAGTGTTCTCCTTTATGTGCTGTTCCACACACTGGCAGAGCTGTAAGATCCAGCTCCACTGTGTCTGCATTGCTGCTCGATAGGCCTAAAAGATGAAATACAGTTACCACAACCGGCCCGAATGTAATTGCCTAAGGATAAAAGACTACTGACTGGAGGATAAGTCATTTTAGTAAAAAAGGCCTGAAAATCTATATAGTGAAATGCTACTCTCTTCCAAAACAAATCTAGAGGGTCTTGGTGAGAAGGAAATTATCTAAAATAAATGTTTGAGTAAAGAAGAAATATGCAATCCTATATCAGGTATTTATAGACTCATAGAAAATTTTAAAACCATAAATCATTATTTAAAGTATCTTCTTAGAGGCCAGAGAGATAGTATTGAGGAGGGGGGTATTATGATGCAAACTTTGAAGGAACCTTTTTTTTTTCTGGTTTTTGGGCCACACCGGTGACGCTCAGGGGTTACTCCTGGCTATTCGCTCAGAAGTCGCTCCTGGCAGGCACGGGGGACCATATGGGGAACCAGGGGATCGAACCGCGGTCCGTCCTAGGTTAGCGCAGGCAAGGCAGGCACCTTACCTCCAGCGCCACCGCCCGGCCCCCAAACTTTGACGCTGTTCAATTCCCAACGCCACACAATTCTCTCAATTCAGTGTGGTCCTAGAGGTTCCCAAACAAAACCTGATAATCTAGTTAACAGGGTAGTCCAAGTTACTCAGGGCCTATGCAACACCTCAGTCACAGGCCTCCATTGGGGCTGTGGGCAGATAATTGCTAAAAGACACCCCAGAGAACCTCAGTACTTCCTAGGAGACATAAATAAATCTTTAAAAATTATGGTAAAACTTTGTTAACTAGAATTTGCTTAATGAAAATGTATTTCTCATGAGCACAAAAAATTTTTAGAAAGACAAATCTTTCACGTTAACACCTTTTATATTTAAGGAGTAACTCATTAACGTCCACAAGAGGGCACTTAAGTGTTTTAATAAACTATCCTTAGTCATTTTTCCCTTTCTGCTGAATTTTGCTTGAATATAGAAGTGCAAAGTGCAGTTTTGGCAGCCTACTATAATCAGATTACCTGTGCATTCAAATTAAGCTGCTTTCAAAAACTAGCTATAAAAAACATATTACACATTGTTACTGGTTTTCATATAAAATATGAAATTGTGTTCATAATTATCCACATACCACAAGTCATTAGATAAGCTAAATTACAAAGTTGACTACTATTTAGTTTTACCCATCAAAATTCCCTACATTAACATTGCTGATAAATCAGATTCATAGTACCGTTTTCTATTACCATCAAAATCCTAGTGTTTGTTATTTTCTGAGCCTCACTGGACCACGTTTTGGGATTACACCCAGACTGTATTGGGGAAACATACAGTATGGGTAACAAACCCAGGGCTCCCACATGCAACATAACCTCTAATTACAGTTTCTAACAGCTTTAGCTTACCACTCTCAGGAAGAACTCGTTTGCAGTATATCCAAATATAAATGTTTATTCAGACCAATAGTTATTTCACTACCATTTTATTACTCTGCATCCTATCCTTTTAAAGTCTTCACACTCCTATGTGCCATTTCATAAAGATGTAGAACCATATTTTCATGCAGAAAAGATGAAATGGAACATTCCCAAGTTTTCCCAATAAGATAAAATTTTTTTGATCTTTTCTTGCATGTTGATTTATTTCAGTGAAATAAATATCAATATCCAGTTTATTAGCCATATAAAGATTTGATTTAATGATCAAATGTTAGTGCTCTACCATGACTCTTATGCTTCATGACTTACCTCAATAGTTAACCGGGCTGGGTGATTTTCTAAAAGTAGCTGCTCTGCTATCTCCTGTACTGCTTTAATATTTTCTTCCTTTTGATCAAGCTCTCTCATTAATTCCTAATTTAGGTAAGAACATAGAAGTGTATTAGGAAAAAGACTTAGGTCTGAATACTTCTCCAGTATTCAGATACAAATGTCCTTACTGCATGATAATCTTTTTTCCGAGCTATTTGGGTGTTCCTTTCACTCCAATCATAAGCAACTTCCTCCTCTTCTTTTTCATTCAACCAAATAAGTTCATGAGTTGCACGAGTCACAAAATTATGGAGTGTATCAAGGTGCCTCTCCTGATTTCTTGATGTATTCTTTATGAGAAAAAGCAAAGTAAGAATCATGGCTTTGTTAAAGAGAAATAAAGGAAAGAAATTTAAAAGGGAAAAAAAGTCTTACCAAGAGTTTTGAATACAGACTTTCTAATCTGTGCAGCTTTTCTGTATAAGTCAGTTTAAGTGGTGCTGTCATTTGGATCTATAATACAGAATTTAAAAGATGCCAAGATTAAGAATCTCAAGGTATTCTAACTTTCCAGCTGTTTTTACTATTTGTCATAGAATCTTTATATAAGGAACAAAATAATGACGTGAGGCCAAGTGAAATACGTATAGAGAGTAAATTCTGATACCTCACTGATCTTAGCTTCTTTAAGGCTAGATTCAAATTCTTCAATCGCTCGGTGGACATTTTTATGATTGTCTAAATGGCTTTCCACACTTGGCAAATCTGATCCCCATTCAGTGTGGTCTAGCTGCACCTTTAAGCAGAAAGACAGTAGGTTTGAAAAAGAAACTGATAGCAATAAGACTAAAATTCTTAAGAAAAGTAAAAAGTTTACCTGCATCTCGTCAACCCAATTCAAAAGATCCTGAACAAATTTCATGTTTACTTCCTCTTCTGTTAAATTCTGATCCAGCAGAGAAGATTTTACAAGGGGCTTTCGGACCTGCATTAGTTTTGGAGTTTGCAGTGAATTTGTCTCAATTCCTGAATTGAAATTTGTAACTAATCCTGATGGTAGGCCAGGTGTATACGCTGGAGTGACAGAAGGAGTCAGGTGTGATGTGAGACCAGATGACAGGCCTGATGTCACACTTGAAGAAGTAAGGGATGGTGTTAAACTCTGGGTCAGACACGGGTTTAAAGTCTGTGCAAATCCGGAGTTTAAACTTTGAGTGATTCCTGATATCATGAGCTTTGTCTGTTCTGACGTCAGCATGTGCCCTTTACTGTACACTGAAGAACATTCATTCCTTAAAGCCATAATTTCATTACGAAGTTTTGCGACCCTGGAAAGTATAATATATAGGCATTTTTCCACAAAAATGTAATAAGTGTAAATTCTGAATTTTATTAACAGTAGCATCAACAGTGACTCATCAATTGCAATAAACGTTATCACATTAACTCAAAAGTAAGTAGGGGAACAAGTTTTTTTGAGGATTCAAATGAAAGCTCCATCACTCAATTCAACTTTATATCTAAATTGTTCAAACAGTAATCTATTTAAAAAGTCACTGTAAAATAAAGTTTTATACCATGACTACATAATTTACAATAAACACAACCGCTAAACTTTATTGTGAATTTGTTCCTATTATTTTACATCTAGACAATTTGGGGGGGGGGGCACACTTGGCAGCACTCAAGCGGGTCTGGGGCTTTGAACTCAGAAATTGCTCCTGGCTCAAGGGACCATATGGGATGCTGGGGATCAAACCACATCCATCTTGGGTCAGCCAAGTAAAAGGCAAATACCCTATCACTGTGCCACCTCTCAGGCCCCATTTATCTAGCCAATTTCTAAATTCCTGTTACTAGAGACATTTCTGGCATGTATAAAAACTGTTTCTGGTTTCTATTATATTAAAATTAGTATAATTTCTAAAGATGGGATAGACAATTAAAACATTACTTACATGTTTCTTTAAATATACTACCATCTTTATCTTTTAATATACATATTGAATATAACTAAAAAGGTTTTATTTCTATGCAAGTGCCTACTTCCAGAAAGATATATACATTTACATGTGCATATATATATATATTACTTTCCAACAACTTATAAAGCAAACTTTATAGAGAAAACTGAAAAAATGAACTAAAAGTTTTTCTCAAAAAAAACCCTTTTCCAAATGATATAGCATGTTACTCTAAATGTTATTAATTACTACAGTATTAGAATTATACATATCATAAAATATTTACAATTGTTTACATTAAAGAATGAAAAGCAAGTAAAACCCCAAAATGTGTCAAGAATTTTTGACTAGAAGAAAAGAAACAATTTGTCACATTTTCTCCCTACACATTCCTATCATGAAGCATGTTACACAAAAAGACCTTTGCAAGCAGAACTCTTACCTCTTCACTAACTGATCTGCCTGATAGTATTTTCCATCTATAAGTATCTGAACGTCAATTACATGTTGGCGTAAAAGATTCTCACATTCAAGTACATATCCAGCAATTTCTGCTTCATTCTGAAACTGCACCCCTGATTCCAATCGTTTAGAATCCTGCATTTAAAATTAAAAAGAAAAGTATAACAATCTCTGAAGCCCAATATTTTATCTCTAGAAAGCAAATGCCAATATTTAGTCAAAAGTCATACAGAAATTCCAGTCCATCCAACCTCTCAACTCTACTTTCCCACTGGCTCTTAACATGAACTTACACACTGGAGAGCTTTCCGGGCAAGTATCAGTTTGTCTTCACAGATGACACTGTCCCTCTGAACACGAGTAGCAATCTGCTGCAACATTTCCAACCTGAAGAAAAAAGAATAAAATAAATCCTCTCTCAAATGAAGCCAGTTCACCATCCTGAAGAATGCTGAAAATCCAAAGTGAAACACAATCCCATACCAGCAATTCAATACCTGTGCCCGTTAAAGGATTCATTGCCGAAACTAATGCAGGAGTTGATCAGTGTGGGACAGTTAACCGAGAGAAAATTTTCACTTGAATCCAGACTAGTTTGGGTACTTGTGGTGTTACTAAATACGGAATCACTGCTATAGTAGCTATAACTACTACCGTGCATTTTTATTCTTTAAGTGATATTCTTTTTTGACCATTAAAGGCAAACTCAAAATGGAGGTTTGCAAAAAAATCTCTAGTTCTAACAGAGAAAGAATCCACTGGAATGCTAGTGTGAAAGGCTCTTTAAATAGGCCACTACATGCATATTCAACACACAGCAAATGATATGCTGATAACTATTCAAAAGAATCTTGCCCAAAGCTAGTTGAGGTTTGCCTTTTGTAGTCAGTATTAAAACAGAACAAGTATCAACAAGGTAAATTGGTAGGGCGTCACCAGGAAAACTGGCCAAATATTTTCACTAAGAGTCATAATTGCAACCACCTAAAAAAACAACTCAGAAGTCTCACTGAAGCACAGATAATGATTAGGAAAAGTTATTCTGGTAACACCAATCATCAGCTAAAAGAACACTAATATGCAATCATACCCTAACTTTTGCATATTGCAGGTCTATACTAAAGAAGTTTAAAAACTGAGAGTCAAAAGCAAGCATGAACAAATGAGTTTAATGAAAAAGAAATTCATTTCCATTTTAACCACCATAAGTTCTAATTAACTAGAAAAGTATCTATCTTTCATGACATCATATACTCTCAATAACATGTTTTCCAATTTTCAAGAACTATGTTTTTAAAAATCTAAGGTCTAAGAAGAAAATGAAAAAACAAGCACAGACAAATTTGCAAGAAATAAGAAGAAAATCCACTTATTTCTTGCAAATTTGTCTGTGCTTGTTTTTTCATTCTATAGATATTACAAAGCAAAGGAACACTGGCTATTTCTCATTTGCCTTGTTCTGTACACTCCGGTCTATAGCTATTAGTTGTAGCTAATAGCTAATGTAGCTAATGCCAAAATCACAATGAAAACCTGTTTCCACCAAGCATCTAAATATTTTTTTACATTTAATACTACAAATTCAAAATGTTACTACTCCACATAAAAGGCGGATACCTCTTGAAGAAATTTGAGTGTCATGTTTTCTAATAAGCAGAAAAGGTCAAAATACTAATAACTATACTTAAAAATCCTTAAGTAATTATTATATGACAGGCGATTACTTCAACTTTTACATAAACTACCTCATACTATACTTATAACCACCAAATATATCCTGTTTACAAAAGAGAAATTGAGGCTTAACAAG
Organism: Crocidura indochinensis; assembly: GCA_004027635.1. Taxonomy (NCBI): domain Eukaryota; kingdom Metazoa; phylum Chordata; class Mammalia; order Eulipotyphla; family Soricidae; genus Crocidura; species Crocidura indochinensis. Next base: position 72,970 of record PVKC010000018.1, read on the forward strand.
TTAATCAATGTATCTGGGCTTGCATAACTTACAAATTAAACAAGGATATACCGGTTCCTAAATCTCGAACTCTTAATTATTGTTCTATTAATTTATTAATAATTAATTATTGATTTATTAAATTATTATTTTATTATCTATTATTTGTATTATTTTAGTAGACAATCAAAATTTATATACTTCCTTCTATATTTTTCCAAATAGTAATGGATTTAATTTAGACTAAATTTTGTATCCACACTATTTCAATGACCACCACTGCTGCTTATATTATGCTGTGAATTCTTTTGGAAACTTTCATAGTTTATTTCCTTGCTATCTAGACTATATGTTTTTGCAAAATGCATATATTTTATATTTTATAGTATCTCTAAGTACCATGATTACAAACCTGTTTGGAGCTTTCTTCTAAGATATGTTTCCATTACTTCCAATGATTGGATCAAAAAAAATTTTTTTGAGGAGAAACATACTTTTTCATTGCAACCATTTTTTAAGATAATTCTTTTATTTAAGCACCATGATTACAAACATGATTATAGTTGGGTTTCAGTTATAAAAAAATAGAACATCCCTTTCACAGTGCAGCCTTCTCACCACCAATGCCTCTTATCTTCCTCCTCCCCCACACCCTGCCTATATTCTAGTCAGGCATTCTACTTCTGTTGCTCACTACCACTCTCATGATAGCTGTTGATAGACTGCACTCACCAGTCTTTGTGGTTAGCTTAATAGAGTGGGCTGGTCCTTCTGGCCCACATTCCTATTATCTCTGGGTATTATTACCATACTGTTTTTTATTTTCCTTAAATCCCCCAGATGAGTGAGACTATTCTATGTCTATCTCTCTCCCTCTGACTCACTTCACTCAGCATAGTAGTCTCCATGACCATCCATGTATAGAAAAATTTTATGACTTCCTTTTTCTGATGGCTGTATAGTATTCCATTGTGTATATGTACCACAGTTTTTTTTTATTTAGCTACTCATCTGTTGAAGGGCATCAGGGTTGTTTCCAGATGCTATTGTAAGCAGTGCTGCAATGAACGTAGGTGTGCAGAAGGGATTTTTGTATTGTGTTGTTGTGCTCCTAGGGTATACCCCTAGACATGGTATAGCTGGATCATATGAGATCTCAATTTCCAGTTTGGGGAGGAATTTCCATATTGTTTTCCATAAAGGCTGGACAAATGGCATTCCCACCAGAAGTGAATGAGAGCTCCTTTCTCCCCACAACGCCGCCGGCACTGACTGTTCTTATTCTTTGCGATGTGTACTGACAGAATTTAATAAGAAGAAAACATTTAACCCCATCAAAAAATGGGGAGAAGAAATGAACTTCCCCAAAGAAGAAATATTTCACTTTAACCACTCAGAATTATCTTTCTATGAAAGCTCCATGTTATGGGCCTGAGTACTTCCAAACTGTTTGGAACAATCCAGGTATGTAATTATGATATTATATTGTAACAAGAATATAAAGAGAAACTTAATAAAGGACCGAGTGCTATATTTGTTCTCCTAAAAAGTTAAATTTGTTCTATTTCAACACAGCATTTCCTATTTCAACACTGAAGCTATGTGCATGTCACAGAGCCATGAATTCACTCAGTCACCTCCAAACTACTAAGTCCTGCCTTAGGTATGAGTAACAGAACACTGGTTTTCATGTTATTGGCACACACTACAGCCGAATAAAAAGCCCTTCTTCATACTATTACAAAATAAATAAAAAATCATAATCCAAGTTCTACAAAAGGAACGAAACTGGTAAAAATGAGAGTTATAACACAGTCATCTAACTTTCTGGAACATCATGTGAAGTATATTAAGAAACTAATATTGTACAAATTACTCACAAAAGTTAATCCCACAGACCTAAAAGTCAAGAACTAGGAGAGAGAATGAACAGACCAACTGATGACCAATGGGCACATGAAAAAATAACCATCATCACTTATTAGGGAAATCCAAATAAAGATAACATATCTTATATCAGTGAGGCTGTCACATATAAATAATGAGAACAATCTCTGTTGGCGGGGATGTGGTGAGAACAAAATTCTCATCCACTGCTGCTGAGAACGCTGCTTGGTCCAACCCCTATGGAAAACAGTATAGAGGGTTCTCAGTAAACTCTAAATTGAGCTGGCATATGACTCAGAAATTCCGCACTTGAATATCTATTTCCAGGAAAAAAAATAAATTCATCCAAAAGAATGCATGCATACTGCTATTCATTGTGGCACTCAGTGCAATAGCTATGTAAGGAATGATACAATCATACAATTTGCTCACCATGGATGGAACTGGAAGATATTATGTTAAATTAATTAAGTCAGAAGAAGGATAAATACATAATGATATAATTTATATGTGGTATTTAGAATAATTGCATGATGAAAAGCAATGGTTTAAAAGGGACTGTTAAGAATACTCTAAACTGGGGCCCGGGAGATAGCATGGAGGTAAGGCGTTTGCCTTTCATGCAAAAGGTCATCGGTTCGAATCTCAGTGCCCCATATGGTCCCCCGTGCCTGCCAGGAGAAATTTCTGAGCATGGAGCCAGGAGTAACCCCTGAGCACTGCCGGGTGTGACCCAAAAACCAAAAAAAAAAAAAAAAATACTCTAAACCCCAGAATATAGTGAGGAGAAGAAAAAAAGATAGTGTTCGAGAAGACACAAATATGAAAGGATGGGGGGACAAGTGGTCTCAGGTGCACTGGTGATGTTAAGAAAGGACAGAAATAAATATCTCCTCTTCTCTCCTCCCGATCTACAGACCGGGCCCCCACAGTAAGATGGTCTCACTCGACCCACGTGCGAACAATCGAGCTGTGTGATTGGGAGCCCCAGAAACATAAAGATCACCACCGCGACCATGATCCTGTCTCTTCTCTCCTCCTCTCTGCTAAGCCGATCTACGGACCGTAACCTCTCCAGGCCCCATACCCAAAAAGCGCGGTGCGGTCGCGCCTACTTTGAAACCCCTGAATTTCATACCAGCAAGGGGACTTAGGTGAATTCTGTTTATGAGTGATCGTCCTCCCACTGTAACTTTACCTTGTCCTCTCTCTTTGCATCTTTGTTCTCATAATTAAAAAATAAAATAAAATAAAATAAATAAAATAAAATAAAAAAAATAAATATCTCAAGAGACACAAACTTGTGCTCACTTCAGCAGCATATATACTAAAATTGGAACGATACAGAGAAGATTAGCATGGCCCGGCCCCTGTGCAAGATGACATGCAAATTCATAAAGTGTTTCATATTAAAAAAAAAAAGAGACACAAACTTTAACTTAACTTAAAATAAGTCAGAGAGAGAGAGAGAGAGAGAGAGAGAATGGTCTCACTAAAAGACATTCTTGCAATAATTTTCAGAGACAAAAGAGAAGAGGGCTGAATGTTCCAGCTCACCTCATGAAGCTCAACATAGAGAGTGATGAATGCAGTTAGAGAAGTAACAACATTGAAAACTATTATAACAATGTGAATGAATGAGGGAAGTAGAAAGCCTGTCTAGAGTACACACAGGGGTGAGGTGGTAAGGGGGGAGGAGGGAGATTTGGGACATTGGTGATGGGAATGTTGCACTGGCGATGGGGGGTGTTCTTAACATGACAGAAACCCAATCACAATCATGTTTGTAATCAAGGTGTTTAAATAAAATATTATTAAATAAAGATTAAAATAGAAAAAATGAATCGGTCTATTATACTGGTAGGCTAAATTTGAATTATCTCCCAAGACAAGGGGGACAAAGGGTGGTGGTATAGGATACACTCTGGGAACATGGTGATGGAAGGTCCAAATTGGTGGTGGTATTGGATCTATTATTCATTTTACGTCTGAAACCCAACTGTGAAGAACTCATGAAATCACGATGATTTAAATAAAAATTTTAAAAAATAAAGTAATAGTGGAGCCAAGATCTGAGCATGATAAAGAGAATAAAACAGATTTCCTACCAATGAAACAGTGCAGAAGGCTTGTGCCTGGAGGATGGTACCACAGCATGGTAGAGCTCCTGAAAGAGCCACTATAGGACTGGAGTTACCACAACTGAGTCAAGCTGTGGAATAAAGACTCTTAAGAGAAGCAAATTCATCCAATAAAATCATCCATAAAAATAAAATCCAGGGGCTGGAGAGATAGCACAGCAGCGTTTGCCTTGCAAGCAGCCGATCCAGGACCTAAGGTGGTCGGTTCAAATCCCGGTGTCCCATATGGTCCCCTGTGCCTGCCAGGAGCTATTTCTGAGCAGACAGCCAGGAGTAACCCCCAAGCACTGCCAGGTGTGGCTCCAAAAATAAAAAATAAAAATAAATAAATAAATAAATAAAAATTCAGGGAGGGCCAACCAGTGCCCTCCCTGGTTACTGAATAAGAGATAAAATAATAAAAAGAAAAGGATGGCTATGGAGTAAGCAACAGCAGTTTCAGTGATATAATTTCACTTCTTTTACGTTCTCTCCCACTCTCCCCTTACCTCCTTTCATTTACTCTCTTCCTCTCTCCTCTCTCTTTTTCTCTCTCCCTCTCTCCTCATCTATCTTTATTTTTCTCATTATTCCTAAATAAAACCATTTATCTCACTTAAAAGATTTAATGATGTCTTGGGAGATAATTCAAAAAGCTGGATATCATTCTCTTCTATTTTATCTATTCTTAAAAACAGAATTCTTATTACCTGGTTAGGACTAAAATATAGGTGTTTTTATTGCTATGTTCTTTTTGGTTGGGGAGCCATATCTGGCAATGCTCAGGACTACTCCTGAATCTGTGCTCAGGAATAATTCTTGACTGGATATGGGAAACCATATGGGATGCCAGGATTTGACTCCAGAGTTTGCTGCACGCAAATCAACTTCTCTACCATCCTTACTAACTCTCTGGCCTATAATACTGAGTTTTAAAGTTAGATCACCTGAGTTGCTTGCGAAATTATGTTAGTGGAGTAATAAATGAGGACTATATGAGACCTAAATGCATACCAAACATTATAAGGTTGACCATGCTGGTCTTTGAACACAGTTGTACAAGCACCATAAAAGCCATCAGCTTGCATAGAAGCTGTCCCTGGACAGATAAGCATTGCTAGGGAAGTCCAAAAACACAACACAAAATTAATTCAAATTAAGGAAAATTGAGGAAAAATACATATGTAATACTAGAGCAAAAGGGAAACAAAGTCACAATTATTGGGTGTTTTATGACTGTCAACTGAATTTCCTTTAAAAGGGGACAAAAGAACATCATAGTGAACAGGATGCTTGCCTTGCACACAGTTGTTGCATGTTTCATAGCCAGGATGATAAACTAGCATCATCAGGATTGATCCCTGAGTGCTGAAACAGGAGTAACTCCTGAGCACAACTAGGTATGGGGACCAAATCCCCCCCCCCCACATACACAAATAATTTCATGTAATTTGAAGCACGCTATTCATTTCTTGGCTTTCCACTGCTCCATGGAAAGTAAATCAGAGCCAAAACTATAAAAGAACTAAATAGTTTCATTGTTGCCCTACATATGATCTACAATATCCATGCCCTGGTGATTAAAAGCTAAGTTTGAGAAATTCTCAGATGAAATTTTGATTGGCTTTAAGACTGCAACCACCTTATGAGACGAGTAACCAACTCAGGCCATCTGATCCTTAAAAGGATGATTTAACTGATTTAATCCTCAAACCCCTCAGAATAGTTTCTAGAAAAAAGAAAAGGAAAGACTGAAAAGACTCTATGCCTTAGCCAAAATGGAAAAACTTAATATTGCTCTGAAATCCATTTGGTTCTCAAACTTACACTCCTGTAAAAACAAAGAGCCTCATTTCACAGTACACCTATGGCAGAAAACAGCTCAGGCCTACCTTTCTACTTCAGGACGAAGTGCCTTCTCTCTCTCAAGCATGGCAATAATGAGCTTTCCCCATTCTTTTTCAATGTCATTTGGATGATAACCTTGAAGAAGTCTGATACGGCCAAATTCTATCCAAACCTTGAGGGAAAAAAATTTAATGAGAAGTTGTTGAAAGAAATTTACGATTGATAACATAAAGTAAATGTCTGCTTACCTCTAATAATTTATATAGACGTTTAATTTTTGATTTTTCTGTCTCCTTCAGTGGAATTTCTGTTTCTTTAAATTTCAAATACTGACTATAAAGTGCCTAAAATGAAAGAGAAGATAAATGTTATGGGTCAAACTTCAAAACTCTGCTTTTATTGTTATATAATATTACCACTTTGAATGTTATGCAGTGGGCCATGAAGTAGCTCAATGGTTGAACTCATGTCTTGCATGTGTGAGACACTAATTTGGATACCAGGCACTATAAAAAAAATCCACAAAACTTGTTCTACTGTATTACATGCAGTCCTTGTTATCCTGGAATTCCTGTATAAAATAAAACTGGCACTCAAAGACACCACCAATTCTTAGCTATTAACTAGGTGACATAAGATTTCACAAGGGTACTTATGAAAGTGAGTCAAACAATAGAGTTCAAACAATTAGAGGGATCTAACTAATTAAAAAAAACCCGTGAATGATGCATGGCTCTGCTAAAATAAATAAATAAATAAATAAATAAATAAATAAATAAATAAATAAATAAATAAATAGAACAACTCTAGAGCCAAATAAAAACCTCTTTAATCCAAATGCCTTTAAATTGAAAGTTAAACTTTCAGTTTAGCTTGCTTTTAGTTTACCTAATTACTTTACCTAATTACCTAATTAGTTTACCTAATTACTTTTTCCATAAGGCAAAAAGATCTGTCTTCTAGTTTATCTATATGGAAAATAAATTTTTTGTTTGTGTTTTGGATTTTGGGCCACACCTGGAGGTGCTCAGGGAATATAACTTGCTCTATGCTCAGAAACTGCTCCTGACAGAGGACCATATGAAATACCAAACCCGTGTCAGTCCCGGTTCTGCCCTATGCAAGGCAAATGTTCTACCATTGTACTATCTCCCAGGTCCCAGGTAAATAGAATTCTTACAATTTAGATAATTATGGCTACAGTTTGGATGATCTCCTGACTCTCTGCCTCAGTGAGCCCTTTTCCAGCTGACCTCTGTCCTCTGTATGAGGAGCTCCTCCTCACTCCCCAGCCGGGGTCCTCAGAGCTGGGGAAGTAACAATCAAGTCATTTCCCAACTCCTGGGACCAAACCACATAGGAGCCAGAGGCTGGGCCCTTCCCAAGGCCACATTCCCAGCAGACTCCCAGTCTGGCATATGGTAGTGCCTTTTAGAATATTCTACAAAAATATACAAAGGTCCTCCTTCCTCTCACCACAAGGTCTGGCCTCCATCCAAGTGTTAAGGATTATTAATTCTTAGAATTAAGAGGTTTCTATTTAACTCAGCTTTTGAAACTATTATAAAATCATTTAAAGATTTATCCCTCACAAGCCAGAGAGATATTGTCGTTTGAGTCCATTCCTTGCAGGTGCTGCCCTGAGTTTTATTCCTGACACCTCATAAACCCAAGCCCTTCTAAGGAGTGATCCTTGAACACAGACCCAGGAGTAAGCCGCACCATGATAGGTCTGACCCCAAAACAAATGCACCCTAAAAGTTGATGCCTTGTTTAGAAAAGGCTTGGGTTCAATGCTTACATCAAAGAAATAAAGTAAAGAAATAAATCCTATAGAGCAACACAGACCTTTAGTTCTACAGGATTATTAGGAAATGTTCTTTCAGACATTGTGGTCACATGGTGTTTAATCCATTGAATGAGATAGTTCACCATATTCTGGTATTCAATCCATTTGACTTCAACATCCTGGGAGAAAAAGTAACAGAGAAGTTCCACATATAGGTAATAGCAATTATACCAGTCTGATCAGTTATTATGCTATAAATTTTCATATGTATAAAGACAACTAAATTCTGAAAAAGATAATTGACTTTTTAAAACATTGGACTAAGTGTAGTAATAAAAATACTAAGACAATACCTTTTATCATAGAGTTATTTTTGAGATACAGCAGTCAGAGAGATTTCTTAATATAAACAACTAAGCAAACTAAAAAAGTATTTAATTGGTGAAATATCTAACAGGTAGTAGATTCCAGAAGTTGAAGATAAAGAATCAAGTAAACATATAAGTAACACAAAATAGTCAGTAAAAGCTTCTTGAAAGAGAAAGTCCACGAATAAAAATTGGTGGGGATTCTTGGGAGTTAGAAAAGAAATTGTGAAGTCTAGTTGAATTGAAACTCTAAAATAAAAATTACCTGGGGCCCAGGAGATAGCATGGAGGTAAGGCATTTGAAATTCATGCAAAAGGTCATCGGTTCGAATCCTGGTGCCCCATATGGTCCCCAGTGCCTGCCAGGAGCAATTTCTGAGCATGGAGCCAGGAGTAACCCCTGAGCACTGCTGGGTGTGACCCAAAAACCACAAAAAAAAAAAAAAAAAAACAGAATTTACCTGGCTACAAACCATTCATGTTGAGACATCACAGTTATAGTAGGTGAAGTTAATATATGCAGACTCTTCAAAGTCAGAGTATCTAGATTAGATTTAATCCTGCATGTTTGATATAGTCCTAAAAGTTTTTAAACTAATTTGGCAGCAGGGTACAGGGTTGGTGGTAAGAAATAGAAAGCCATGGCCAAGCTTTCATACTAGTTTTAATGTAAAGAGATGTAAGTAAGAAACATGTTTGAGAGAGTAAAAAGATAAGCAAGATATAAAAGATAAACAAGAAACATTCAAACCCAAACTTCACTGACACATGCAAATATTAGAGTAGAATGTGATTATGGGTTCAATGTACTTCTCAAGATATAGTGTATAGGGGCCAGAGCGGTGGTCCAAGCAGTACGTCATTTGCCTTGCGCACACTAATCTAGGACAGAACTGCAATTCGATCCCCAGGCGTCCCACATGGTCCCCCAACCAGGAGTGATTTCTGAGCACATAGCCAGAAGTAACCCCTGAACATTACCGGGCATGGCTCATAAAGCAAAAGCAAAAAAAAAAAAAAATAAGATAAGATAGTACAGTGGGTAAGGTGCTTGCTTGCACAGTGCAAACACAGATTAAATCACTGGCACCCCATGTGGTCCTCTGAGCATAAAGCTAAGAATATACCTTGAGAATATTTTGGTCACAGTCAGATGTGACCAAAAAAGATAGAGAAAAAAGACAGGATAAGATTTTGACAAAAAATTTTAAGAGGGAGAAAGGAAGTAAGTCTAGAAGCAACATAGTGATGAAGTGAGACACTAGAAAAATGAGCTCATCAAGAGGAGATGCTAAATCTCTCAAGAAAACAAAAATACATCTGCCAGGAAGAAGGGAGAAATCCAGGGAAGAGTGATGGGGATTTAATACATAAAGGGTTCCTGTTCTCTCACAGGAACATACAAATGCCTGCTAACAGGACCTCTATAAAATATATATTGAACTGTATTAGGAAACCCCTTTGCTAACAGCACAATAATAAAGAGTCTATGTATTATGGCCAAGAGAGATAGCATAGTGGTAGGGCTTTGCACACAGTAGATCCAGGACAAAGGACAGATGGTGGTTCAAATTCCGGTATTCCATATGACCCCTGTGTCTATAGGAGAGATTCTGAACACAAAGCCAGGAGTAACCCCTGAGCACAGCAGGGTGTGAACCCCCCCCCAAAAAAAAACAAAAAACAAAAAAAGAGTCTATATATCAGAGACCATATCCCACTGACAAAGTAACTGGTAAAAATCTGCCAAAATCAAGTAATTTTTCTTTGGGTCTTAAGTACCTATAAAACATAAAATACAATGAGCTACTAATTTAATGATATCATGAGTTAATAAACATGAGAATGATGTAAAAAGTGAGAAGTTCTACAATGCATCATCAAATAGAACATTCAGAATATAGAAAAAAAAACTAAAATAAAAATTTCCAAAATAATAAAGCTATTATTCAGATAGCTTTTACATATAAAATGCTCTGTGACCTATTTCATCTCTGACACAAAATAAATCATTTAGTTTTGATTAGTAAAATAGTGCCTTCAAAATGCATGTTGCATGTTATTAAATTGCATATTAGTAGATGCAATTAAAATATTTTATATTTTTAACTATAATAAGGCATATCCAGGGGCAGAGAATAGGAACGATGGACATATAGAAAACAGTGGTGGGAGGGTGAGAGGGAAACTGGGGATTCTAGTGATGGGAAAAGTGAACTGGTGACAGTTGTACGTGAATCATAATGAAAAGTTTTGTGACTATCTCATAGTGATTCAATTAAAAATGTATTAATTGGAGGGGGCCAGAGAGATAACACAGTGGTAGGGCTTGCACACAGCAGACCCAGGACAGACGGTCATTCAAATCCTGGCATCCCATATGGTCCCCTGAGCCTGCCAGGAGTGATTTCTGAGCACAGAGGCAGGAGTCATGCCTGAGTCCTGCCGGGTGTGCCCCCCCCCAAAAAAAAAAGAAAAGAAAAGAAAATGTATTAATTGGGGCTGGACTGATGATAGCACAGCAGGGTGGGCATTCATCTTGCATGCAGTCAAACCAAATTCGGTCCCCAACATTCAATAAGGTCCCTCGAGACTACGGGAGTAATTTAACTCGTGTACTTTTCTTCTTTCAAGCTGGGTTGTGTAACAGGACTCTCTCCATCTTTAGAGAAGCCCGTGTTCTCTCTTGAGAGTATTACTCTCTACCTTTTTCATCCTTTACCTCCCCTTACTCAGTACCTTTGAATAAAGCCTATTTTTACTTCACTGATTGTGTCCCACTTAAATTATTTTCTGTGAGGAAAGGTGATAGACCTAAAAGGTCATTTCCTTTCCTGAAAAGAGTAAATTCTCGCTCCACCCTGAGTCAATGGATCCTAGAGAAATCAGGTGATAGGGATCAACTCTCATGCCGGGCAGACCCAGTGGATACCAATATAGCTCGACAGCTGCCTAATGAGGCTCAGAGGAATTGAGGTCCATGCAGTGTACGCACCTAGCAAAGACTTGATCAGTCCTAGATCTCCCATCTGTTTCTAGTGATGGAGTTGGAGGCAGAGAAACAGAGTTTCTCTGCCATTTCTCTCCTCCTCACTTCATAAAAGTAACCTGGGGACCTCCATCAACATCATAACTGGCTACCATGAAGGGACATGATAGGAAAGAACTTGAGGAAGGAGATAGTTGTGAAAATCTTCTGTGGAGGAATACTCTCTTTGGAAATCTAAGGGGATGGGAGAAGACTGTAGTAATCTCTGAATGTGTGATTTCCATGAGGAGCTACTCCCTCCCTTGTTTGTCTTATGTCCAAGGACCACAGTGAAATGGACCTAAGGAAAGGGAACTTTAAGATCTGGGGGGACTATGACATAAAATCAAACCCCAGGCAGAAACTTTTCCCAGATAATCTGCTCTCAATTTAACAAAGGGAACTGGCTAGAGAGTGCCAGGAAACAATTGAGATGTTAAAGAAGCCAGCATAGGTCTAAGAAGAACTAAACATGGACAAAAATATCTTGGTTTGGGGGTTGGAGAGATAGCATGGACGTAAGGCGTTTTGCCTTTCATGCGGAAGGACGGTGGATCGAGTTCCAGCATCCCATATGGTCCCCTGAGCCTGCCAGGAGCGATTTCTGAGCATGGAGCCAGGAGTAACCCCTGAGCACGATCAGGTGTGTGTATATATATGTATACATATATATATATGTGTGTGTGTGTGTGTATATATGTGTATGTATACATATATATACATATATATATATATCTGGGGGTTTTTTTGTGGGGGGGCACACCCAGCAGCGTTCAGGGGTTAGTCCTGGGTCTATGCTCAGAAATCACTCCTGGCTAGAGGGACTATATTGGATATCGGGGATTGAAGCTGGGTCCTTGGGTCAGTCACGTGCAAGGCAAACACATTACCACTATGTATCCACGCCAGTCCTGGAAAAAAAGATCTTGATCAGAAAAAAGACCAGAACGTTAGTGAGGCAGAATTTTTCTCTCTCCTGATCCAGAATCAAGGTCCTCAAAATCTTCAGTCCTTTAGCTTAGACTCAACAAACAGCTGTGGAAGTGTCAATGCCAGGTCAAGTGCCAAGACAGTTGGAGTGCAGCACAGAGGTCACTGATGAAGATGTCCAATCCAATTACTCTTAGACACCCTTTTAGAGATCCATGATCAGGGCATGGGATGGAGCCCCCTCCTGCAATACTTATGTTTCCTAGCAAGAACACCCATTCCTACAAACTCTAAGGGGTTAGAATCCTTTCAGTAAGACTAAAAGGGGAAAAGTCCCCCAGTAAGGCAGAGGAACTAGGCTACCCTATTTGGATGAGGAATTAAAGTCCCCTAAGAAAAATAAATTAAAAGACCTTGTAAAAAATGAATGTCAAGAAACCATTCTGTTTTAGGATTTCTCCTTTTGATGGGTTGCAGTTATTCGAAAAAGTATAAGAAATTCAGTTCCCATAGATTCTCTTCTGGTTCCTTATTAAAACATTGGAAGACTTCCACTTAGATGAACTTAAAAAGAAAAAAGAAGGGGCCCAGGAGATAGCATGGAGGTAAGGTGTTTGCCTTTCATGCAAAAGGTCATAGGTTCGAATCCCGGTGCCCCATATGGTCCCCCGTGCCTGCCAGGAGCAATTTCTGAGCATGGAGTCAGGAGTAACCCCTGAGCACTGCCGGGTGTGACCCAAAAACCAAAAAAAAAAAAAAGTGTCTTAGTGTCTTACCTATCTTTAGAATAGCATGTGACCTAAATATAAACAAGAGCATGAGGAAAGATAGCCAGTAAATGGCAGCTTACATGAGCTTAAATCAGCTTACATGAGCATCTTACAAATTGACCTTTTGGGCCAGAAGCTGAAGATGGTAATGTCTCACTATCTTAGATTTATAAACTTGGCCGTGATTAAACTCACTGCACTTTGGTACCAAAGGAGTTCTTGACCTGCTCCCCTAAAGAAACATATGAGGAACAGAATGTGAAAGTCCAGAAACATGGGTAGTTTTAAACAGATTCCAGGACTCTATTCACCGTAGAGATACCCTGTCTTTTTTCACCAACTTCAGCTGCCCTCTGGTCAGGTCATTCCTAGAGAGAGAAACAGCAGATCAATTGATCACCCTATGTGCATGCATTTATGTGTACTAGCTACCTCTCTGTGTGTACTCTATTTGCCTTTTCATGTGAAATGTTAGAATATAAGAACCAGGATGAAATGAGATGTAGAAATCCTTAGACTTTAATATCTGTGTTTTTCCTAGAAATCAAAGTTCTAAGGATAAAACACTTTAAAAATATGTCTGGTTAAATTTCTCTAATTCTAGAGGTCTGACTTTGACAACTGTGAGTGGGCAGAACTTCTAGAACCATAATGAAAGAATCAATCCTAGGCTTCATCCCAGGATCTGTGCAAAAGCCAAGACCACTATATACAAAAGACTGATTACAACAACAGTGATGGAACAGAACTTCTCGAACTGTAAAGCAAGACTCTTTAGTAGGATCCATCCTATGACCTGTGCATATACCAAGAACTCTAGTTACAGAGGCCTGATTGTATCATCCACAACTGAGCAGAATATTTCCTAGTACCATAAAAAGACCTTGGCTGTGAAAATGAGCATGTACAGAGCCTGTAGTTATTCCCATAACAGTATGTTTCAAGGGTGGAAAAACCCTGTATCTCCTAGGCCAAGGGAAATCCCCTTATAATTTCCCCAAAACTAACTGTGTCTATTCAAAAAACAAAACAACAAAAATAAACAAACAAAACAATGGGGCAGCACAAAGACCTGCCACACCAGCCTTCCTTCCCTTTTTTTTTTTCTTTTTCGTGGTTATTATTTGGTTGTTGTTGTTGTTGTTGCTGTTGCTGTTGTGCTCTTTTGTAGATGCTGGTTTTAGTTTTGGGGTGTTTATTTGTCATTTTTCTCTTCTTTTTTCCCTTTCTTCTTTTAAATTGATATTTATAACCTCTAGACAGACTCCTCCCAGATTTTTTTAATCTTTTTTTTTCTGTTTTCTTTTCCTTTTTTTTTTCCAGCAAAACCACATAACTTGAATCATCTTGTTCTGCCTCAGAAACTGGGGGTGGGGAAGATATAGATGGTACCAGGACCAAAAAATCATATGAACATTGAGTAGAAATAAAAAAAATGATCAGATAAACTCCAAACCCAAAGCCAACGACAACAGAATCAATACCCAATCTACAACAAGCTATACACAGAGGGGACCAGTTACACTAGCAGTCTGGGAGGCAAAGGAGGGAGATATGGGATGCATGCTAGCAACAAAGGTGGAGGGAGGACAACACTGGTCACAATAAAAATCATTTTAAAAAATGTCTGGTTAAGTTACAATGTAAAAAAAAACATTTGCCAAGTGTAGTATATAAGATTTTTGTCTGTGTACATACTGGAACCTTATGCACTTCATAGAATTCTTCTAATGCCTTGTATTCTAAAAAGAGATGCAGAAAGGAAGTCTTTGAGAAGTATTATATAGCACGTTTTTTTGTCATGCATGATGGAAAAATGATTAGCAACTTGTTTCCAAATTTCTTGGAAGACTGAGTTGTGCTAAGTTCATAAAGATAAGGGAGTTAAAATTTGTAATATGTGCCTAAAAAAGAATATATATGTGTATTTAAATAAGAAATAACTTGGGAGGAGATTATTATTGAAAATAATTATGTTCAAATTGGGCTGTTGTAAGGAAATCTTTAAATTACATTTAAAGAGTTGTTCTGATACTTTTTCTTCAGTGAGGTTTATGGGAAAGGATCTTAGATATTCCCAACACAAGCTACAGTGGTCTTAGGAAATCATACACTTAAAAAATTTACAGAGTCAAAGTTTTTCCACATGGAATTAAGAGGAGAGAATAATGTTGATTGAACTGTATGTTCTACTTTTACAAATATTAACGCTTATTCTGACTAGAACACACAGAAAATAAGTAGATTGCAACTTGTGAATTAAGTGCCTCTAGGGTTTCTCTATGGTTTGTAGTAACAGTATTTGTTATTACTGTACCTGCTCTGGTCTGTTAATTTCATCCCCTCTCAATAGGACTTTGGGGTCCCATAGCTTACTTTGAAATTTCTTGTCTATATGAGGAGTTTTCCCTACTACAGAGAGTAAAGAGTTCCTAACTGAGTTTATGCAAACCAACAAAGTGCTATGAAGCATTAAAAACATACTGAAGGTGGCAAGGAGAGAGGTGGGATGAACCCTTACTACTGTAAGGTGTGGTCCAAAAAGCAAACCCCCCAAAATGCAATAGCCAGAACTAAAGTACAGTGAGTAGAGCACTTGCCTTGCACTTGGCCAACCTGGCTTCAATCCCAGGTACCCATATGGTTCTCTGAGCCTGTCAGGAGTGATTAATGAATGCAGAGCCAGGAGTAAACCCTGAGAATCCCCAGGTGTGGCTCCAAAGGCAAAGAAACAAAAACGCATATCCAAATAGTTGTTTGCATCAGCAGGTTTTTCTTTGGGGGGGTGGGCACACCCAGCTGTGTTCAGGGGCTATTCCTGGCTCTGTGCTCAGGAATCACTTCTGGCAGTCTCGGGGGAACATACAGGATGCCAGGGATCGAATCCTGGTTAGCTGCATGCAAGAAATTTGTCTATTATGCTATCACTCCAGCCCAATGCATCAGCAGCAGCTTTAACTGTGGAGAAACCAATACTTACATTTGCACCAATGCCTTCGCCGCCTTCTGGGACTTTGGGAAATGCGTCATAGAGAGATGACACATAAGTTATTACTGATTTTTCATCAGGTGAGGAAACATCAACATCTAAAAACAGGTACACAAATTATTTCAATGAAAATTTGAACTAGACTTTCCATTCAGTTTACAAAGAGACTACAAAGTAGCTCACCTTCAGGATCAAGAAGTCTTATGACACCAATTTTTTCTGCTACATAAAAAGCATGTTCCAAATTTGCAAGGTTGCTTTGAACAGCAACAGTGTTCATGTCTATCAGGTCCGGCCTAGGGAAAAACAAATTCAGTGAATTAAATTTTCTTATATACCAATTCAATATTATATTTTTGCTATTTCCATTAATACCTTTAAATATTAATGCTAAGTCTATGCTGAAAGACAGGAATTTTCACCAAATATTTAATAGTTCTTGTTTCAGAAACTGCTGTATGATACAGTAAATATAAGAACAAAATTTTAAAAACTCAATCATGTAATTTTTCAATATACATAACCATATCTATATATGCCTCATATTCAGAACATTTGCTCTAATCAATAAATTTCAGCTAGACTACTCCAACAATAGCTCTTCCAGTCAATACAAAAGTTCTTCACAGTGTTTCTCCCAAAATGTCAGAGTAGGTACTTAGTTCAGAGCCATGCTCACAGCATCATCATTCAGAATGCCCCTTTCCACTTGTTTTTTACCATCCTGTTCATACTGAGAGAGCTCTTTTTCAAAGGTTTCACTGATCTTCCCTTGCTTTTCTCTATGATCGCAAACACATTCTATTCAACACTCAGAAAAGTAAAACATTTTTATTACTACTTACTGTTTAATGTGCTACATATCCTGAACATTCCAATGGGTTCAATTTCAGAAGAACCATGTACAAATACACCTTAGTATTATATCCTTAAACTGAAATAAGGAAGAGCATAGGCTTGGTAGAGAGCCCATAAATCTCTACAGATAAAATGATTATTTGGTAGGTTTGTAATTTGAATCACAAGTGAATAACTAAAATAAACACTAATTAAAACATTCACAACCATGTATAAGCCCCCTCTGTTTTCCTCTCATATACATCAGATTTCATGGCCATATGTTTTGTGAGACTTAAATAATTGCTGTCAACCACAGAAATTTTTGAAACTATATAGGAAAAACTCTCCATAAAGCCTAAAATGGGAATATGGGTAGGAAAAATAAATGTCTTGCTAGATGACTTTATTGTTGTAAAAAAGTCATACCGTGAAACTGAAAAAACATAGATGGAATCCTCTATTATATACCTAAGCTATATACTACTTTTCACCTCACCAATGTTTTGGGATTTCCTAATGGGTAATATGTTGTTCTGAACACATTGTTGACTAAAATATAACAAGGTCTCTGGTGTTTTATTTTTTTATTTGTTGTATTTAATACAATAATAGCATAGGGGCCAAAGCAATAGCCCAGGGAGGCGGGTAGGGCATTTGCCTTACATATGGCCACCCCAGGTTCAATCCCTGGCATTCCATATGGTCCCCCAAGCCTGCCAGGAGTATTCTCTAACTGCAAAGTGAGTAGTAACCCCTGTACTTTTGAATAAAACTGCACAAAATGAAGTAGTTGCAAATTTAACTTAAGATCAGAAGTCTTGAGTCTTCAAATTCCATTTGTTTTTATAATGTTTCATTTCAAAACAAAAAACTGCAAGAATATAAAAAAATATGTGGAATCATTGAAACCTTCAAAAAGAATTGTATCCAACTCCGCAAATCACACAGAACCTGTTCATCAACTTCTAAGGGCATGTTCCCAATAGAAACATCCTATATGAATCCTGCTTTGCTCATAATAATCACCTGCAGATCTAAAAAAGAGTAGAAAGATCCTGATGTAATGTGGGGAGTTAAATACATGTGATTTTGACTACTTATTTTTTATTGTTTATATGAGAAGTGGAAAATATAACATTGATCTTAAAATGGTAAACAATGTGTTATCTTATATTTAATCTGATGAGAAAGCATAGCTTCAAATAAATCTAGTTAGTTTTATAGCATATGGAGGTTTTAATAACTGTGAAAAGCAGCTTTCTACTTTTCCCCAACCAATTAAGAAATTCTCTATTGTTTTCTACAAGCTACCAGTATGTCTGATAAACATTTATTATTGGAAAAATAACTTTACTAACAATAAAAGAGGTAAATGACATGTCTCTAAAAATAACATCTTTATCCACAAAGAATTATTCTGAAAAGTCTGCCAACTTCAAGATTATTAAGGAGATATTAAGGACAGTCTAGACAAAAATAAGTATCTAAAGTTCAAAAAATTCTTTTGCTTTCATAGAGTTTAATATTTTAAAGAAATAATAAAGAGCCTTAAGTTTTACCACATCTCCTAACAAGAATCAGCATGCTGTTTTGAGAAACCTGCCATCGGCAAAGAAAATAAACAATGAGTAATCCCAGAGAACATGAATAAAACCATTGAAGAATGAAAGTTTTGATTTAGCAAGTAAGACATAAAACTACTTCAGAATAACAGTGGCATTTCAGTATAAATGCAGTTGTAAAATGCATTGGATTTAGATAAGTTATCTCTTTTATCATGATATATTTTGTATATATTAGATATATATATATTTGTTTTATATAACACATTGATTGAACAAAAGCTGGAAGTTTTTCTTAAAAGTCATCTGTAGATGATTTAATTAGGAAAATAAAAAAATTAAAAATTAAATACTGAAAAACAAATAGCTTCAAAGACTTCACCATTCTCTGCCTCCCAATAGTGCACCACCTAACTAGCCATTTCCTATCTTCTATTCTGTTTTTCTTCTGTTTGGCAGGAGCTTAAAGAAAAATTGGGGCCCGGGAGATAGCATGGAGGTAAGGCGTTTGCCTTTCATGCAAAAGATCATCGGTTCGAATCCCGGTGCCCCATATGGTCCCCTGTGTCTTCCAGGAGCAATTTCTGAGCATAGAGCCAGGAGTAACCCCTGAGCACTGCCGGGTGTGACCCAAAAAACCAAAAAAAAAAAAAAAAAGAAAAGAAAAGGCATTCATTCTTTGACCTGCCTACCTGCTTCCTTCTTAAGAGCATTCCTGAAGCAATAGTCTTTAAAAGCTACAGATGATGGGAGCCAAGGGAAAGACAGGAAGAAGTGAGTTTTTAAAAATCAGCTATTCCCATAAGATTAGATTTTTTTAATTTTCATTTCACTATATTATTTATTTATATGTAAATTATAGAAAATTTCTCTCCCTTATTACAACAGACTGATCACACGATAGTATTTGGAAGGCAGTGACCATGTTCTAATACCACAGTTTAAATGACTGAATATTTACCATTCTGACTTCCCTATTATCTAGAAACCTTTTAAAATCACATCATGTAATCATATCACATAAAACTATATACACTAGTATTTTTATGGAAAAAGTCATTCATTCTAACTGTTGTATAATTATATTGTGATAATGAAATTTTTACTGAATGACTAGGTCATGGGTAGATATTTAAATATTTATTTGTATTATTTTATAGCTATCAATGATTACAAATAGGTTACAAAGAAATAAAAATATTTTTTAAAGAAAATACTTTTAGGGCCCGGAGAGATAGCACAGCGGCGTTTGCCTTGCAAGCAGCCGATCCAGGACCAAAGGTGGTTGGTTCAAATCCCGGTGCCCCATATAGTCCCCTGTGTCTGCCTGAGCAGACAGCCCGGAGTAACCCCTGAGCACCGCCATGTGTGCCCCCCCCAAAAAAATACTTTTAAAATAACAAAATATAAATTTAAAATATAAAACCGCACAGGTCCACTAAATTGAAAATATAGACAAAACTTGTAAACCATTTATATATAGCTTTAATGACCTTAATAAGTTGCCAAAATGTAGGACAGAGAATATGAATGGCTACTGCTGTGCTACAAAATAAGTCTGGCCAAAATAGTGCTTAACTGTCATCATACAACTATTTTAAATGAGCCATAAGCCTATACATAGACAAAATTACATGCATGTGTAACTATGTGCATGTGTACATACCTAAGTATGTGAACTGTCAGACAAGTTTAATGTAACACATGCATGTATACATATATCCACTTTACTCAGTGATAGTCAAACTTATAAATCAGAATACTATCCAAAAATAGTGATATTAAAAACACCAAAGTAACTACTTAAAATATTCATATAGCACATCACATATGAAGGTGAAATATGTAGCTGAAAATTTTACATAGCACATAACATATGAAAGTGAAATCTGGTGCTAAGATATATAAAACTAGTGGAAGCAGTCATAGGCTGTGGCCAGTGATGGGATCTAAAAGTCATCAGGTGGAATCAAACCTCTAGTACAGTACATGAACCAAGAAGGAGCTGCCTGTTTGTTGTGGGTGAAGTTTGGGTTGGGGGTGGGGGGAAGTCCCAATCTAAATACAGCTGAGGTATGTGAGTCCAGGAATCTTGTGGAATGGCTGTAGATTTCTTCTAGTCAAAGAACTATACCACAACACATTAAAACAATACATTAAATACAGTTCACAATGAGAAAACTACTCAGTACCCAACCACACCTTGTGACTGAATGTGCTAGTTTGGGAAATCCAAACAACCAGCCACCTATATAATTTCTGTTCTGAACTTTAGAGAGGAAATGTTAAGGGTGTTCAAAGAACTTAAACAATAGAACAGACAACCCAGATAACTCAAGAGAGTAGAAATGAGAAAACTTCAAACAGAAATATCAGAGCTGAAAAACATGCTTGTAAAATGACAACCTCACTGGAAAGCCTCACCAGCTGAGTTAAAGTCACTGAATAAATGAATAAACAAAATAGACGGTGAGCTAAATAACACCTCCATACAATGGAAGAGCCTGGGGTGGGGGGTGGGGGATCAAAAGAAAAGAAAACAGATGAAAATAGGACTCTGGGATAAACTCAATAGAACCAACATTGGGATCCCAGAGACCAGAGGAAGAAAACCCCGATGATGAATCAAGGAAATCATTGCGGAGAAATTCCCAGAACTAAAGAGTGCATGCAAAAACATCCTGGATGTCTAAAGAGTACCAGTTAAAATATCTAAGCACCTAAGGTACATACTAGTCACGATCATGAAAAATCACAGATAGGTATAGAATACTGAAAGCAGCATGATCAAAAATCATATGTATGCTATATATGATTATATATTATAATATATATTATATTATGTAATATAATATTATATATTATATATATTATATACTATATTATATATATATATAACACACAAAAGACACATCCTTAAGATATACAACAGATTTATAGAAGCAAATTTCAATGTCTGAAGACTACTGGAATATAGTGACATTCATGAAATGAATGTTTCACGAAAGACACTTCACTCAGCCAGACTTCCATTCACGTTTGAAGGAAGAATACATAGCTTCGCAGGCAAACAACAGCTCAGAAACTTTACAGACACAAAACTGACCTTAAAACAAGAGGTGTATTGTTTACTCAAAAGAAACACCAAACTCTTACAAAAAGATGACATTTAATCCCATGACAATCATCTCTCTCAATGTCAATTGCATCTATCTCAATGCACCAATTGAGAACAGTGCCAAAATGGATAAAAATATTAAATCCAACATTTTGCTGCCTGCAAGAAACACATGTGAATGGTTAGAACAAACATATACTCACAGACAAAATTTAAAGGATAATCATCAGTCAAGCAAACAAATCCCTTAAAATGGCTGGAGTGGACATACTAACATCAGACAACACAGACTTCAATCTTAAAAAAGTTATAAGACAGACATTTCTTAATAATCAAGGGATGTATACAACAGGAAATCACACTCCTAAACATATATGATCCAGTGTAGGGCCAGCACAATATTTAAAACAATTGCTGATAGATTTCAAAAAAGATATCAGTAATAACACAGTAATAGTGGAAAAATTCAAAACTGTCCTATCAACCCTTTGACAGGTCAACCAAGCTAAAACTCAACAAGAATATACTGGCTCTAAAGGAAAAAAAATGAATAGAATGGCTTAGTAGGTATGTAAAGGGCTCTCCATCCCAAAAAGCTGAATAGTCATTCTTCTCCAATGTACATGGACATTCTTCAAGACAGACCACATGCAGGGTCACAAAACATGCCTCCATAAAATGAAGAGTATAAAAATTGTATGAACTACCTACAGATATCAATCATGCACTGAAATTAGAACTGATTTATAAAAAGGAAAAACTGCAATGCCTTGATAAACTTTGAAATAAAAAAAGAAGTAGCTTGGGGGGTGATGGGGGGATATGGTTGCAGAAAGGGAACGGGGATGGGGGAGGACAAATTTGGTGATGGGTATTCCCCTGATTCAATGTTAATATGTACCTAAAATACTACTGTGAAAGATATGTAAGCCAATATAATAAAAATAAAAATTAAAAAATGTAAAAAAAAAGAAATAAAAAGATTACTGTGAGAAAAAAAAAGAATGAAGACGAGAATTATCAGAATGTATGGGATAGAGCCAAAGTGGAGTAAAAGAGGAGTAAAAGTAAAAGCAAATGAGGAAAGAAAATTTATAGGTTTAAAAGCATTCATAGGATGAAAGAGTCTACATAAGTAACTTAGTAGCAGAGCTTAAAAATGGGAAAACAATCAGCAAAATGAACCAAAAAGGCAGATGGAAGGAAATAACAAATCTCAGAGCAGAAAATAATGAAGTGAACCCACCCCCCAAAAAAAAATCCTAAAGATGAATAGAAGAGTTGGTTCTTTAAAAAAATAAACAAGATCAATAAACCACTACCAAGACTTACAAAGAGAGATAAAGTTAATAGCCTGAATTAGAAATGAAAAGGGGGAGATTATTAGAGGCACTACAAAAATACAAAGGATGGGGCCGGGCGGTGGTGCTGAAGGTAAGGTGCCTGCCTTACCACACTAGCCTTGGACGGACCGCGGTTCGATCCCCCGTGCCCCATATGGTCCCCCAGGCCAGGGGCGACTTCTGAGCGCATAGCCAGGAGTAACCCCTGAGCGTCACTGGGTGTGGCCCAAAAACCAAAAAAAAAAAAAAAAAATACAAAGGATAGGGGCCAGAGCAGTGGCGCAGCAGTGGGGCATTTGGCTTGCACGCGGCTGACCTGGGACGGACTGTGGTTCGATCCCCCGGTGTCCTATATGGTCGCCCAAGCCAGGAGCACTTTCTGAGCACAGAGCCAGGAGTTACCCCCTGAGCATCACCAGGTAAGCACCCCCCCCCCACCAAAAAAAAACAGAACAAAAAAAATTACAAAGGATAATCAGAGACTGCTTTGAGAAACTTTATGCACAAAACAAGAGAACCAGGAAGAAGTGAATAAATTTTTTGACTCTTATAAACTCCCAAGATTGAACCAATATGATCTGGAATATCTGAAAAGGCTTATCATAATTGAAGAAATTGAAACAGTAATCAAAAGGCTTCCACAAAACAAAAGCCCAGATGGACTAGTGATTCTTTCAAACCTTAAAAAAAAATATCCTGTCAATCCTTTTCTAGCTCTTCCAGGACACTGAAGAAACAAAAATACTCCCAAATAGTTTCTATGAACCTAACATCACCTTGATTCCAAAAGCAGAGATATGATACAAACATCTATAGGCCAATATCCTTGATGAAACAGATGTAAAGATCCTCAACAAAATTGTAGCAAATAGGATCCAATGTGTTATCAAGGAGGTCATACACATCACAATGTACAATTCAATCAGAAATGCAACAATGGTTTAACACGAGCAAGTAAATCAACATAATACAGCTTATCAACAAAAGGAAAAATCAAAATCATATAGTCATATCAATAGATATAGAAAAAACAATAAAAAGGTCCACCACCCATTCATAATAAAATCTCTACTCCATTTACCACCACAAGACATGCCAAATACTATACTCAATGGGGAAAAATTAAAAACCTTTCCTCTAAGATATGGCACAAGACAAGGCTGTACCCTCTTACCACTTTTATCCAACATAGTATTGGAAGTATTTGCCATAGCAATTAGGGAAGACAAAGATATCAAGGGCATCCAGATATGAAAGGAAGAAGTCAAGCTCTCACTATTTGAGCTGACATGTTACTATATTTAGAAAATCCTATTGACTCTATCATAAAGATTCTGGACACTCAGACCTCTCTTTAATACCATGCACAAATGTTAAATCAAAATGGACTAAAGACCTTGATATCAAACCTAAAACCATAAGATATATAGAGCCAAATATGAACAAAATACTACATGATATTGAGACTAAACGCATCTTCAAGGAGGAATCACCACTGTCGAAGAAAGTAAAAAAAGAGGTAAACAAATGGGAGTACATTAAACTGAGAAGCTTCTTCACCTCAAGGGAAACAGTGACTGGATACAAAGACTACCCACAGAATGGGAGAAGCTATTCACCCAATACCCCTCAGATAAGGGATTAATATCTAAGAGATACAATGCACTGACAGAACCAAACAAGATAAAAACATCTAACCCTATCAAAAAATCGGAGAAATAATGAACAGACATTTCCTCAAAGAAGAAATACAAGTGGCCAAAAGGCACATGAAAAAATGCTCCACCTCACTTATCATCAGAGAGTTGCAAATCAAAACAATGAGGTACCATCTCATGCCACGGAGACTGGCACACATCACAAAGAACAAGAATAATTGGAGCCCGGGAGATAGCATGGAGGTAAGGCGTTTGCCTTTCATGCAAAAGGTCATCGGTTCGAATCCCGGTGCCCCATATGGTCCCCCGTGCCTGCCAGGAGCAGTTTCTGAGCATGGAGCCAGGAGTAACCCCTGAACACTGCCGGGTGTGACCCAAAAACCAAAAAAAAAAAAAAAAAAAAAAGAATAATCAGTGCTTGGGGGACATGGGGAGAAAGGAATTCTCATAGACCACTAGTGAGAATGCCATCTAGTACAGCCTTTCTGGAAACCAGTAAGGATATTCCTTCAAAAAGTGGTAGTTGAGGTCCCATATAATCCAGGAATACCATTACCAAGGATATACCCTAGGAACATAAAACACAATACTAAAATGCCCTCTGTACTTGTAGGTTCATCACAATCCTATTTATAATAGCCAGAATATGGAAACAACCCAAATGCCTGACTATAGATAAGTGGCTAAAGAAACTGTGATACATCTACTCAATGGAATACTATGCAACCATTAGGAAAAATGATGCCATGAAATTTGCTTATACATGTATGAACATGGAGAGTATTATGCCGAGTGAAAAGAGTCAGAGGGAGAGAAATAAACATAAATTAGTATCACTTATCTGTGTGTTATAAGAAAAGTAAAAAACAGTATGGGGACAATATCCAAAGACAACAGAGATGAGGATTAGGAAGACCAGTAAGTCCACAAAGAGCAGAAAGTACAGTTTGAGTAAAGAAGACTCTACTATGAAAGGGGCATGCATGGCACCCCTTCATTCACAGTAGTGCAAACCTCAGTGTCAAAAAATATGAGAGGGGGCTGGAGAGATAGCAAAGCAGTAGGGCGTTTGCTTTGCAAGCAGTCAATACAAGACAGAGGTTGAATCCCAGCATTCCATATGCCAGTGCCTGCCAGGAGCAATGATTTCTGAGCTCAGAGCCAGGAGTAACCCCTGAGCGCTGCCAGGTGTGACCCCAAAACTGAAATAAACAAACAAATAAATAAATAAAAGAGAGAGTGAAGTAAAGTGCCTGCCCCAGAGACAGGTGGAGAAGGGTGGGTAGAGGAAAGTGGGCATCAGGGAGGATGAGAGGATGAGAGGATGACTTTGGTGACAGAAATGCCCACTGGTGGATTTGTACATTGCTTGACTGCAACTCAATCATGAACAAGTTTGTTTTGTTTTGTTTTGTTTTTATTTTGAGCCACACCCAGCAGTGCTCAACGGTTACTTCTGGCTCTACACTCAGAAATCATTCCTTTGCAGGCTCAGGGAACTATAGGGATGCTGGGGATCAAACTTGGATCAGCCATGTGCATAGTAATTGCCCTACCCATTGTGCTATCACTCAGCCCCATTTCTGTGGGACATAAAGTGTAATATGAAAAATCTTGTAAACATGGTGTTTAAATTTTAAATAATAAAATTAAAAAGTAAAATATGAAGGTAAGTGCAAATTCTTTAATGTCATCACATCATATATATGGGTGAAGATGATCATAGGAGACTACCTTAGATTCCACACATATTATGCCAAACATGTTTAAGAACAAGGAAAATGAAATAAAGTCAAAATACTTGAAAATTTCACAAATTTTAATAAAATCTATGACTTCTAATCAAAGTTTAAAAATGATTATAAAAATCCACATAGAAAAGGACATAATATCACCAACCTCCATGGCCTAAGCAAAGATATACCTATTTAAGATTTCCTAAGGAATTTTCTTCACGAATAAACTTGGAACATAAGCAAGGAGATACAAACAATGAATTCATTTTGTATTTCTCAAGAAAAACTAGTGGTTGCACATTCTCCTTTTATAGATTCTCACATGTCTTCCACTCAGCTTATGTTGCCAGCCAGGGTGGCTTACAAAGTAAAAACTATAACAAAATGACAATTAAGAATAAATAAAACTGATACAATGTGATAGGGAATGCAAGGACCCATGTGTTTATTTACTAGTGCTGGAAGTCAAACCCAGGTCTCATATTTGCAATAGCATGTATTTGTAGCACTGGTCTAGCAGCTATTGTTTTAGTGAGTTCAGAATTCCAGTTCATCAGTTTCTAAAATTAATGGTATCAGTGCATTTAACACTACTGATACTTAAAAGTTAAGAGGGTACAATTAGTGTTAATTTTTAAAACTTCAAAAAGTCGGGGCCAGGCGGTGGTGCTGGAGGTAAGGTGCCTGCGCTAACCTAGGAAGGACCTCGGTTCGATCCCCTGGTTCTCCATATGGTCCCCCGTGCCTGCCAGGAGCAACTTCTGAGTGAATAGCCAGGAGTAACCCCTGAGCGTCACCAGGTGTGGCCCAAAAACCAAAAAAAAAAAAAAAAACAAAAAAAAACAAACAAACAAAAAAAAAAAACACTTCAAAAAGTCAAGGAAAATTCTTACATATTTGAAAGAAAATATTATATAGTATAAGAAAAAATAGCAGGGCTTCTGATTCAGATATTCTGTGAATTAGTCCTAACTTACTCTGTTCAGCTCTGAATAAACAGACAAGACACACAGACAGAAAATATTTTCTCAGTTCCCTCTGCAAAATATTAAAATGAAGACAGCTATCATGGGGGCCTGGCAGTGGCACTGGAGGTAAGGTGCCTGCCTTGCCTGCGCTAACCTAGGACGGACCGCGGTTCGATCCCCCGGTACCCCATATGGTCCCCCATGCCTGCCAGGAGCGACTTCTGAGCAAATAGCCAGGAGTAACCCCTGAGCGTCACCGAGTGTGGCCCAAAAACAAAAAACAAATGAACAAAAAAAGACGGCTATCATTAAAATAATCAATTAAAAAGTATGTAAAAGTCCAAGTATTTTTGATAAGGCATCTAGAAATTGGAGAATGGGAGTAAAAAGTGACAATGGGGACTGCTTTAACTATAAGGCTGCCCAAGACCCAAAATCAGATTAAAATGAAAGCACTAGTTAAAGAAAAAAGGAACTAAGAAAACAGCAATTTATACAAGTAATAAAGAATTGTCTATTGGGGCTGAAGAGATAGCTGGAGGTAGGGCATTTGCCTTGCATGCAGAAGGACGGTGGTTCAAATCCTGGTATCCCATATGGTCCCCTGAATCAACCAAGAGCAATTTCTGAGAGAAGAGCCAGGAGAAACCCCTGAGCACTGCTAATCCCAAAACCCAAACAAACAAACAAATGATAGTCTATGGACACAGAATCAATATAGTGAAAATGTAATTAGGAAAGTATAACTTTTTCTTTGGCATGCTAATTATAACCAATACTTTCAGTCTTCAATTAGAAAGTTCATTCACTTATTCAGTATTTAGTAAGCATCAGGTGCCCACCACTAAGGACATAGAAGCTCCATAAATACAGAGAGAACTCCCAAGTAAAACAGAATACTGGGCATAAGATCAACCATACAGAGAACCCATGTACATGCTCTGTGCTTGAAGAGAGTTTAAGGACAAAGAGAGTAATCAAGGACAAGAAGCCAGCAGCAAAGAGATCATGGGGAGGGTGAGGCTGATTGAGTGGCACGAACCAATAGGTTGTACTCTCGTGAACTTCTTAAAATATATTAGATATTTTTATAGGAACTATAGAAAATGCATTAGGAGGATTATGGAGACTAAATAATCTGATATGAAGTCAGATGAAGAAAGACATTTAAAGTGATAAAAGTACTCCCACAAAATCTATAAAGGGGCCATGATGACGTGCAAAAAAGAAGATCAGTAGTGAGACAATGACAGGTGGAGATATTTATACGGTCATATCTGGAAAATTTAAAACACCCATTATAGGAATTAGGACGATAACCACAAATAAGAATCAATACAAAGAAGAGAAAGTCCACAATAAAAATTTAAAAAATATAAAAAAATAAAAATTAAAAGTTAAAAAAAGCTAGCATGTCTATTATGAACTGTATATGTATTCTTTTTTTTTTTGGGGGGGGGTTTTGGGCCACACCCGGTGACACTCAGGGGTTACTCCTGGCTATTCGCTCAGAAGTCGCTCCTGGCAGGCACAGGGGACCATATGGGGAACCAGGGGATCGAACCAAGGTCCGTCCTAGGTTAGCGCAGGCACCTTACCTCCAGTGCCACCACCCGGCCCCTATATATGTATTCATAGTGCTTAAATAATTTAAAAAACAAGAATAAAACAGATATAAAGAATGCAAACACTGCAGTCTATATAAACTGAACATGACAAAATGATGCTATAAGCAAGCTTAAGTAGAAAAAAATTGTTACTATTTGGGGGCCGGGCGGTGGCGCTGTAGGTAAGGTGCCTGCCTTGCCTGCGCTAGGCTAGGACAGACCGCAGTTCGATCCCCCGGTTCCCCATATGGTCCCCCAAGCCAGGAGCGACTTCTGAGCACATAGTCAGGAGTAACCCCTGAGCGTCACCAGGTGTGACCCAAAAACCAAAAAAAAAAAAATTGTTACTATTTGAAGTAAAATTATTGTAACTAAACATTTAATGTGACACTAAATATAGAAAATATATTGTGAGAATAATGTTATTCCTAATTATAACGTCAGTCTTTATAAATTGTTTAATTAATTTTCTTTGCAATTAAAGCTATGCTGTTTAAAAAAAAACAGAGAAAAGAAAGTCAAACTGATAATCTTGTAAAAGTGGCTGAATCAGAAAGGCAAGTGAAAAGAAGTAATGAAACAAATAGGAAGAAAATCAGCAATGCAGTGTCATAAAATCAAAGAAAAAATGCTACAAGAAACGTTTTAAGGGTCAAATCCAATAAGTTCTAGTTAATAATCAAGAGAATGAGTCTTGGAAACAGTGACTACATGAGAAACAACTTTATATAACATGGTTTTGATTCAACATTGGCAGAAATTTCTTTTCTTATACATATTATAAGGATATTAGTTTAAAATATGCAGACTGAATTCAAGTCACAAAAGTCTCTCAGCACCCTCAAAAATCGTATTTGGTAAAATATAGAACCACAAGTAGAGAGCAGAGAAGAGTAGAATAATATGGAATAAGGCTAAGGAATCAATATGGAACAACTGCTGAAAATAAAAGGTATAGACAGTTCTTCTGAGAAGTTTGGCTATAATGAAAACCTATGAGATATGGTGGTAAATGGAGAAAGCCTCGGATTGTGGGAGAGGTTTCATTGTGCTGTTTTGTGGTTTGTTTTCTTTTGTTTGTTTGTTTTTTGGTGGGGGAAGACTAGGTTGTTGTTGAACAAAAACAACAGGGTTACTCCTAGCTATGCAGTCAGGAATCACTCCTGGCAGTGCACAGGGGACCATACTGGATGATAGGGAACAAACACGTGCCAGCCATATGCAAGGCAAGTACTCTACCAGCTGCACTATTTGCCTCTGTTTTGTTTTGTGTTTAATCAGTCAAAATTATCCAGCTTGCAGAAGACCCAATGAGAAACATTGCTGAGAAGGAAAGTTTACTATAAAAATGATTCTGAGGCAATAGTAGATGTGTAACTGAACCACAGGTGGAGGAGTATAGGCTTGGACAGGGGGAGAAAGGGTACATAAGTTAAATGGTGGCAAAGATGACAAGAATGATGTAAGAAAAGGTCATGTTTGCATCTTTTGTTGCAAAAAAAAAAAGAACTTTCCACTTTCTGATTTCAATTTTCACTAAGAACTTAAGTTGATATCAGGAATAAAAAGATGGTGTGAAAAAAAGAGGGAGTGAAAGCATATATAGAAGACTACTAGTCAGAAATATTTGATGGTTAGTAATCACAAAGAACAGGTGAAACCATCCTACTCTTCAGTGTAAAGACTTTCTCTGGTGTGCCTCACTGCTTATAGTGGATGCATATACAGATCTAAGAGCTAGGCTCAGATGGGTCCTAGGCTTTACTGGGAAAAGTATGAGCTAAGCAGATTGCAGAGAAATGGGAGGTAAGGTGGGGGAGGGAGGACGCTCTCCATTTACCTAGCTTTCAATAACTGCTGTATTCCAAGTCACAACTCACTAACACACACTGATCGATGAAGTCGTATATGCCAGTTACCACTGATCTTCAATAAATTACACGAGAAAAATCTGAATTAACTATGTCTCATTTATCCTGTGATGGCAGCATAGCTGCTATAACAAATTCCTAAGGATGAGTGGAATAAGTCATGTTCAGGCTTAGCATATTCGTCCTGTTCTTATTGGCTCATAAAGCATGTTTCCTTGGTCCCCTCCCCTCAGGGAAGGAAAATAAAAGGGCCTGTAACATGGCCCTCCCTCTCCCTGGCAAATAAATGGGAACTTGTGGAAGACCCACCCTCCATTTCATAACTGGGAGAAGAAACATTCCTTTATGTTCATATTTGGGCACGTACTATTGAAAGAAGCAAAGGCCAAGAACACCAAGGCTGCAACCAGCTTTAAAGGTGATTTCCCCTTTCCTCCAAACTAAATACCTCAATTTATGGTTTATTTTAATATTTATTCTGTACTTTTTTTCTTTAAGATATTTACAGTGATTCTCTAGCCAGAAAAGAAAAAAAAGAGAAATATCATGATATGTAGCAAACTCTGCAGTATTGTCAAAATTGGAATCTAACAAACATGGAAATAACAGGTATTTAATAAATTTAGATTTACAGAAAGATTAATGAAAACTATCACAACCTAAAAGACTTTAATAAGTACAGAAAATAGGACTACTTTCACAGAGAAAGTTTCACAGGACTCATTATTTATATTTAAGTGATTTATCAAAGTAGTTTTAAGTATGCATTAGTGACTGGGGAAGAGTTGCCCTATATACATATATCCAATGGTAAGAAACTAGACATGCTGAGATCACCTGTTCTAAGTTCATTTGGTAAAACAAAATATAAAATTGAGTTTGTCTAACCAATTAAAATACTCACAACTATTCTTTAAAAATGAAACAGCCTTCAACTTTCATACACTGTTAGTGGGAATATAAGCTGGTACAATATCTATAGAAAAAAGTAGGGAGACTTCTTTAAAAACAGTAAATTCCTTAGGAGTAGAAATGATTCCATTCTTTTCAGAAATGAGTAGAAACTATTCCATTCTGAGTTATTTTTCCAAAGAATATGAAAACATTAGGTTCCTATGTTTACCTCTATGTCCAAAGAAATATTATTTGCATATGCTGACACATGTAATCAATGTAAACTCCCATGCACAAACAAAATGGTAAAGTAGGAAGAAAAATATATAAAATAGAATACTATTCAGGTAATATTTTTAAATGAAATTTTGCCTTCTATTACAAATACAGATGAAACTTACAGTTTCAGAAAGTGAAATGCATTTAGTGGACATTATCACTCACTTGTGGAATATAAGTCACCGGGGAGGGGTTGGGGAGGAGAGGAGGAGAGAGAAGAAGGGAGGGAGAGGAGAGGAGGAGAGAGAAGGGGAGGGAGGGGAGAGGAGAGAAGGGAAGGGGAGAGGAGGGAGAGGAGGGGAGAAGGGGGAAAGGTGGAGAGAGGAGAGGAGGGGAGGGGAAGGAGAGATGAACGAATGAACTAAAAGCCTGACCATAGAAACCAGAATCCTTACCTGTGTGCATGCATACACATACACACATACACACAACCTTCCACCTGGTTTCTGCAGCCTGAGGGCAAATCAGGGCTTGAGAAAAAGAGAATCAACAAGTCAACACTAACACACCCTCTTATGGGAACATTTCAAACCCTACGGCGCCTCCTCCCTGCATTAAATAAACCAGTCCAATTGAGCTTATGATGTATGACTAAATCCAAGCATATGGCTGAATCATGGCCCTCCAGGATATACCATTAAGCAAAACTGTGAACACAATCTTATAGTCTAACCAACCTTCCCAATTACAACAGCATCTCTAACCATTTAATGTAATGAAAATAGTGGCCTGGTTTATTTTCATTCAAAATGCAAATTTCAAACTGGGGAAATAGTAATTGCTACTCAACTGCACACTTAAGCCAATGAAAAAATACCAGTCACCTACTAGAAAATATTTTAAATAATACACTCCAGAAAAAAAAAACATTAAATTCCAAAATATTTTAAGTCCCACTTCGGTGTTACATTAAATTGTACCAGGAATCTTAAAAGGGGATTTAAATAGACATTGAAGAAGTCCTTGGGTCAAGGCACTTGCCTTGCATAAGCAAATCCTAGTTTGTTCACCAGCATCACATGCAGTCTCCCCCAAGCCCCACCAGGACTCATCCCTGTGCACAGAGCCAGGAGTAGCCCAAACCCCACTCCCATCATAATAAAAAGAAATTTAAGTAAATACATAGGATAAATTAAAAATAAGAGTATAGCAAAGCAAAAACTAGTTCACAAAAATCAATGCTCTTCAAAATGCACAGGCTTGGACGCAGTTAAGTTTGGTCTGTGCTCCACCGACATCGTAGGTTCACCTGGCTCTATTGTGCATTTTGCTCCATTTGTTTTTTCCTGGCTTATGGGCTCACATTCATGCCCAGGCCTGCTCAGACAAACATATTTCACACTCTGCAATTCTAAAAGGGCTGGCACTGATAATTAGGAACCTGGCCCTTGCTAGGCCAGATATCACAAAGGAAGAATAGTAACTTCAGAGAAGTCATAGGCAGAATTTGAAGATGGAAGTTAGAACTTCCTTTCCAGAAAAAAAAATCACATTACTTTTACTATGAGCACACTCTTAAAAACAGTATGAGACCATCATTATAACCCTCTACCTATATCGCCAAACTCTGAAGATGTCACAGATTCAAGAAGTTAATCTTATATAACATTAATTTACAAGTGTTCAGGGGACATTATAATCTCTTGTCTATTGGTTCTGGGTTAATTCCTTCATCCTCTTTTGTTTAAATTACTTTTTCATCAACAATGTTTTTGCTGTATTTAGTAGAGTAATTCTGATTAAAGCACTGGTGAATCCCATTATTTTCATTTCAAAATCATTATTCCAAAAATCTTTAGAAAATATATAAACTAGAATCTTGCTAAACCACTTGTTATACTGAGTAACTTTTATATATTTATTAAAGCAATACTGATTTATAAACTTAATACAGTTTCTAAGTGCACAGAAGAACAGCATCTGCATAGACCAAAAATCTAGCTCCTGCTCATCATACCAGGAATCCCTTACCCCTTTATAAAACCCCTTTCTCTTCTGGCAACATTTTTTCTTTTAGTTTGAGGACTAATTTTTTTTGTTTATTCAACTTTATTTTCATTCTTTATCTACCACATGAGCAAAATCATTCAGTATTTGTTTTTTACTGATTTAGCTTACCATGATAATGCTAGTTGGTTGGTTGGTTGGTTGGTTGGTTTTGTATGAGGGTGGTTCATTCACCCAGTATTTCTCCCAAGCTACACTATGCTCTGTACTTGTAGGTTGATCCAGACAGAGCTCAGTGACAGAGCTCAGTGATCATCGAAGTGGGTGGCAGTCATATACAAGGAAAGTAGCTTAACCCCTGTACTATTTCTCCAATTCAGTGCTGGTTTACTTTTCAATGGCTCGTTACTATCTATTTTCTTTCTGGTTTTTTTTTTTTTTTTTTTGGTTTTTGGGTCACACCCGGCAGTGCTCAGGGGTTACTCCTGGCTCCATGCTCAGAAATTGCTCAGAAATTGGCAGGCACAGGGGACCATATGGGGCACCAGGATTTGAACCGATGACCTTTTGCATGAAAGGCAAACGACTTACCTCCATGCTATCTCCCGGGCCCCTCTATTTTCTTTCTAATTCAGAAAAATCTCTGTACTTATAAGTTGATATACAACCTTGATACACAAATAAATTATCACTCTTTTTTTAATCATCCCTCTTTTCATTCATTGCATTACCCATATGGTTCTTTTGCTAAACTCTCACTCCCTCTCAAAGTACTCTACATGGTTAATTGAACAGAAACCAAACATTATACCAAGTTAGGATTTTTCCTTACAGAAGTCAAATAAGATTCAGGGGCCGGGCGGTGGTGCTAAAGGTAAGGTGCCTGCCTTGCCTTGTGCTAACCTAGGTCGGACCGTGGTTCGATCCCCTGGTTCCCCATATGGTCCCCCGTGCCTGCCAGGAGCGACTTCTGAGCGAATAGCCAGGAGTAACCCCTGAGCGTCGCCGGGTGTGGCCCAAAAACCAAAAAAAAAAAAAAAAAAAAAAAAGATTCATGATAAAAATGGTTACCAAATAGTCCAACTAAGCATATTTGTTAGAACAAGAAAAGGTGAACGTCATGAAGCTAATAGGAATAATCATCAGAAGCCAGTGCAAGATAATTTTCTTTAAGTGTAATTATTACTGTGTCAAGTCCAAAAATTTGCCAACAGCAACTTTTCCATTGTTTCCTTCTTTTGTCTTTAAGGTAAATCAATCATTGAAAGTGAAAATGTATAGTACAATCTCATTCATTTAATTAGGTTACTTATTTTTTTTACTTATTTTTTAATTAAAAGAAAAACTAAGTTTTTAGTTTACATCAGAAAGGTGTCTTCTGGGGCTGGGCGGTGGCGCTGGAGGTAAGATGCCTGCGCTAACCTAGGACGGACCGAGGTTCTATCCCCCAGTTCCCCATATGGTCCCCTGTGCCTGCCAGGAGCAACTTCTGAGCAAATAGCCAGGAGTAACCCCTGAGCGTCACCGGTTGTGGCCCAAAAACCAAACAAAAAAAAAAGAAAGGTGTCTTCTAATGAACAAAAACCACAGTAATTTTTATTAGACACCAGATAACAATAAAAATCCACAACCAGGGGCCCGGGAGATAGCATGGAGGTAAGGCGTTTGCCTTTCATGCAAAAGGTCATTGGTTCGAATCCCGGTGTCCCATATGGTCCCCCGTGCCTGCCAGGAGCAATTTCTGAGCATGGAGCCAGGAGTAACCCTTGAGCACTGCCGGGTGTGACCAAAAAAAAAAAAAAAATCCACAACCAAAATAATCTTGTAAGCTTTTACACCTGACATACAGGCAATGAGTTATAACAAAAGAAATCAGCAAACTCTATAGTTCAATGTTAAACAGTTTATTCAAATGATATCTACCAAATCAAAATTACACGTACATGATCCAGATTCTCTAGTTAGGCAGTAAACATTTTAAGATCTAGATGCCCTAACTTAAGTATTAACAGAAAGAAAAGCATATTGTAACAATTTGTACTTTGTAAACTATTGAAATGACATTGTTTCTGGGGCCTGAGCAGTGGTACAAGCGATAGGGCATTTGCCTTGTACGCAGCTGACCTAGGATGAACCCCTGGCATAGCATATGGTCCCCTAAGGCAAGATTTCTGTATCGCATAGGTAGGAATAACCCCTGAGCATGGACAGGTGGGTGTAGCCCATAAAGTAAAACAAAACAAAACAAAAAAGAAATGACATTGTTTCTAAAGTCAATTATTTTAGTTTCTTTTTATAAAGCATATTATTTTTTTTTGTTGATTTGTTTACTTGATTTGGGGACACACCTAGCATCGGTCAGGGGTTACTCCTAGCTCTGCACTCAGAAATCACTCCTGGCAGGCTCAGGAACCATAGAGAATACTGGAGATTGAACCTGGGTCTACAGCGTATAAGGCAAAAGCCCTACTGAGGGGCCCGGGAGATAGCATGGAGGTAAGGCCTTTGCCTTTCATGCAAAAGGTCATTGATTCGAATCCCGGTGCCCCATATGGTCCCCCGTGCCTGCCAGGAGCAATTTCTGAGCATGGAGCCAGGAGTAACCCCTGAGCATTGCTGGGTGTGACCAAAAAAAAAAAAAAAAAAAAAAAAAAAAAAAAAAGCCCTACTGAGCTATTGCTCAGTCCCCAGATTAGTTTCTAAATGCTTCTACCTAAAAATTTTCAGAAGTCAAATCCTTTGTGACATAAGTATAAAATCCAAATATGTTTATTTAAGGCAAAGATCTTATCCCAGGTCCACCTACCCTGCCTTCTTCTTGTCTCATGTTTTAATTTAATTTAATTGCAATATCTATGATCACTAACCCATTTTGGCACCATTACTTAAGAAATCTTAGTATCTTCCTTTGAACAATTGTAAGTAAACATATCCTAGTTTTCCTGTTTAATTCGGTGGCCTCCACTCATCTCTACTGAAATGCTGATCCGTAAAAGAATATGTCATGTCTATAGAGGCATTTTTGAGTTAAGAAACACAGATGTTTAGTTACTGTTTTGGAAGGGTTAAAATTTCCAAAACAAAAAGATGTAGAATAAACGAACAAACAAAAACAAGAAGGGAATAAAAATGAAAGAGTGAGGGGAATAGAATTTCCAGTCAAAGGTTAGCAGGTTTTGCCAGATTCTTCAGGTCCTAGTCAAGTAAACTAAGATGATTTTTGCTTTGAAATCTAACAACAGTAATATGTATTTAAAACAGATTAAAAAAATTAAATATTTTTAGAGACTTAGCTCCTTGAAAGGCAATTAAAACATGAGGGCTATAAATACTTGTGTTTTTAGACCAGTCTGTCAGTTACTGGTTGTGTGTCTCAGTTTCTACCTCTAGGTTGAAGATGTCCATCTCCCATTAGATGAGAATTGAAAGGATACATATATATTAATGAAGGCATATCTGGCATCTTGTATAATGTAAATAATTTGTAGTAATTCTCATCACAAAACTGTTTTATCATGCAAAAGGCATTGCTAAACTCATTTACTACCTAAAGTAATTACTAGACAAGGAAACTATAGTTTGGGAACTTGTAAATTCTTAATTTGAACTAAAACTCCTTACACTGCTACTCATCAATTCCCCAAATGGAGAATTCTGGTTAAGCTACCCATAGATTTTGCATACTAGAGCTTACAATTTTCTAAAAACACTTGCAAAACAGAAGCACAAATTATATCTATATATCTATGAGGTCCTAACGCTCAGAGTGATGATCTGTGTGGAAAAATGTATTATTTTTCACTTGACTACATTTTCTAATGTTCAATCATGAACAAGGGTCATTTACAAATTAATAAAAGACTGAGTACTTGAAAAATGATATTAAAAATATCTCATTTGTGTCAAAAGGGAAAGTGACTCATATATTCCATACCTGTATCTATGAATAATGGCATTGAACAGTTTTCCATCTCTCCAGCAAGTAGTGAAATTTTCACACCGAATCCCAGCATAACCCTCTGTTGCCTGTTGTGTCCACAGTAGCAATCTCTCTTTTGCAGACATATCCTCTGACTCTCCCGTAACATGGATGTCAGATATCTAAAAGAAAAGTGGCAAACCATTAGGAAGAACACTAATGCAAATTAATAGCATTATATACCAAGTACTTTACAAAGACAACTATCCCTTGTAAAAATAAGTATATTTTTTTCACACTTGACGTGTAGGAAAACTAAATTTTAAACAAGTTAAATTGAAAACATCTAGTAAACTAATCCAAGAATTAAATTTCTTATTTTAACAAAGCCTCACAACACTGAAAATTATTGTTCTTTACATTTCCGAGTCATTGTTATTATTCTATTATCATCATCATCATCATCATCATCATCATTTTTATTTAGGGAATATACTCAGCAGAGCTTGGAGTATACTCCTGGTGATGCACAGAAGAGACCATGAGGTCCCAGGGATAGAAACCAGGCACCAGGTGAAAAGCACTAGCTCCAATTATCTCCTCAGTTTCTACACATTTGATTATATGTCATAAGATCATATTCTATGCAACCATGATAAACAAAAATTAAAAAAAATAATTTTAGGGCTAGAGAGTTAGCACAGTGGAAGTGCATTTTGCCTTGCATGTGGCGAACTCAGGAGAGACCCGGTTCGATTCCTGGCATCCCATATGGTCCCCCTAAGTCTGCCAGGTGCAATTTCTGAGTGCAGAGCCAGGAGTCACTCCTGAGTGCCGCTGGGTGTGGCTCACCAACTAATCAATCAATAAATAAAGTTTAAAAACATTTTTTTAAACTTGACTTTCTGCTTGCTGCTCCACCTTTCCAGGTGAGCCTACTTCACGCTGACATTAATGGACCTATTCCTGAATGGGAGGCAGAGTTGTTCCCTACCAGGAGGAACCCAGTAGCCTCCACACATGACTTGTACCATGTTAAGGTCCCACCCACACCAGAGTTCTTAAAGCAACACTTCAAGGACAGAGCTACTCAAAGTATTGCATGCTGCTCACAATTATGCTTCCTGTGATGTTTGGATGGGTAGAGAAGAAACAGAGCAAGCTCCAGCCCAATCCCACATATTCAAGGAAATTGTCCTCACACCCTAGTATAGTAAGAAGAGAAAACCAATTGAGAAAAAAAGTAATAGCCCACCAACTTCAATGAGCGAAAACAGTATCACTGGAAACGTAACAAAACCAACCAGCTCAGTACATCCTCAGACAATATCTTTACTGAAACTATGGTAAAGATGATCAATGAGTTCAAAGAAACAATAACACAATATTCAACAAAGCACAAAAACGTCTGAATATATTATAATCAGAAATAATAAAAATAGGGGCCAGAGTGATAGCACAGTGATAGGGTATTTGACCTGCATGCTGCCAACCTAAGATGGACCATGGTTTGATCCCAGCATCCCATATGGTCCCCCGAGCCTTCAAGGAGCAATTTCTCAGCGTAGAACCAGGAGTGACCCCTGAGAGTTGCCAAGTGTGGCCCCAAAACAAACTAACAAAAACCAAAAAAATAAAAAATGAAGAAAAGTAAAGCAAAACAAAGCAAAGAAAAAGAAATAATAGAAATAAAGAGCATGGTAAATGACATGAATAAAACTGTTCTGAATAGCATACTATCAGAAACTAAAAAGACCAATGCACTCTAAGATGAAGAGGAAACTGCTAAGAAACAGCAGGAAATAAAATATAGCCTGGAAATAAATAAACAGGGACCAGAGTTATAGCACAGTGGATAGGGTGTTTGCTTTGTGCACAACTACTCCAGGGACAGGTTGACTCCCCCCCACACCCCCACATCCCATATGGTCCCCTCAGCCTTTCAGGAGTGATTTCTGAGTGCAAAGCCAGAAGTTACCCCTGAACACCATCGAGTGTGGCACAAAAACTAAAAGAAAAAAATTTGAACAACATACCAAAAAAATATGAGATTAGTTCATGAAGAAAAATATAAGAATCATCAGAGTCCTTGAAGAGCAGGAAGGCGAATATGATGAAGAAACAATAGTTAAAAGAAATCACTGATAAGAATTTCCCAGAGCTCGGGGGCCAGGCGGTGGTGCTGGTGGTAAGGTGCCTACCTTGCCTACGCTAGCCTAGGAAGGATCGCGGTTTGATCCCCCAGTTTCCCATATGGTCCCCCAAGCCAGGAGCAACTTCTGAGCGCATAGTCAGGAGTAACCCCTGAGCGTCACTGGGTATGGCCCAAAAACCGAAAAAAAATAAATAAATAAAAAATAATAAATAAATAAATAAATAAAAGAATTTCCCAGAGCTAAAAAATATATCCCACAAATACAGCCATCATATCTTCATTCAGCCAGCTCTATACTCAATATACTCTGAAGAGATGTATACAAAGCTGTAAAAAATTATGGGTATATTAGTCACAAGGCAGAAAGCTGGCAATATTGGGAGGAGAGGCAGACCTAGTCCCAAACCTGCTGAAGCCATCAACACAATTGCTGCTTTGCCAATGGCCCAGTTTCTCCCCTCAACTATTGCTCCCTGAGTGCTGCTGGGTATGGCCTGAGAACAACTACAAAAAAAAAACAAACAAAAATAGAATAAAGAACACTTTTTTACATGCAACCATGCCAGGCTTAAAAGGAAAATCACTTCTTTTCTTTTTAGCTGCTACATGATTCAGGGCACTCCAGGAACTTGGTCAAAAAGGGTGCAGTAGTTGAAGCCCATGACAGCCTGGCAACCTCCAACACAATCCTCAGAAAAAGCAGCAGGGACCACAGCCTGCCCCCTTTTTCCAAAGAAGCAACTTTGCATGTGGCACTCCAACCTGGAAAAAATAATCATGATTCTCTTTTTGTTTTGTTTTCTTTGCTTGTTTGTTTGGGGGCCACAGGTGGAGGTGCTCAGGGGTTAATTCTGGCTCTGCATTCAGAAGTTACTCCTGGCACACTTGGGGGACCGTATCGAATGCCAGGCATTGAACCTGGGTCTGCCACACCCTACCTGCTGTGCTATCATTCTGGCCCCACAAATGACCATGATTTGAAAGTGGAAAAAGCCTATAAAATTAATCATCTTTCACAAGACACAGGATATCTCATGTATGAGACTTAAAGTTACACAATGAGTTAGGTAAAAAGATACAAAGACAACAAAACTGATGCAAACAATTTAGTCTAGGGGTTGGGGACATGTAGTGAATCTAAGAATGTGCTGTTGAAGTTATGTATATGGGAAACCAGCATTAGCCATATTGTATATCACAGAATCTCGATCAATTAAAAAAAATTTCATCAGGGCAAGAGAAATAGTAGAGCTGGTAGGATACTCAACTTGGACTGCCAGTGTGGCCCACAGAAAAAGTTAAACATCTTTCATAGAAATACAAATTTCCAAAGCATGATAGAGAATGATGTATCTGAGCATATCACACAGTCTACAGATGAAAGCTTTTTAATTTTCCTTTAAATGTATGCGAGGAGGACATAAAAATTCCTTGCCCCAACAAATCAGGCTCTGAAATATTGAGAAATGAGCAAGTCCTGGTGTAGTGACTTAGGAGAAGTACACTTGCCTATCGTTCTTCTAATTATCTTCTGGCGTAGAAGTATGAAATAAACTTGTTCTCATTTATTTTTATTTGGGGTCTACATCCAATGGTAAAGGGGTGAGGGTATAGAAGAGGGACTGCTTTGAAACCTGTGTTCAGAATTGCTTCCAATAGCACTGAGAAGACCATTTTGTTCAAAGATCAAACTTGGCCTCTCACAAGCAAAGCATGTCTCAGCCCAATGAAGTAACTCTTAGGTCCAATGTTTCTAGTGTGCTATTTCAACTCAACCAAAATCTATGAAAATGGGTATAGAAGAGAAGTAACCTGGGGAAATGTTATAAAAGAAAAAGTTGAACCTCTAGGAAAAATTATACAACCTCTAAGACTTTATAAAATATAAAACCAACAAATTTGGGAACCCAGATTTACAAAGCAAGCATTACACAGGTTGTATTTATAACTATAAAGAAAAAAGAGAAACAGAGAGCAAAGGAAGCATTATTTTCTGATGAATCAAGAATATGCCTGTTAGGGGCCGGTGTGGTGGGGCTAGAGGTAAGGTGTTTGCCTTGCGAGCACTAGCCTAGAATGGACCATGGTTCGATCCCCCGGCATCCCATATGGTCCCCCAAGCCAGGAGTGACTTCTGAGTGCATAGCCAGGAGTAACCCCTAAGCATTACTGGGTGTGGCCCAAAAAACAAAACAAAACAAAAAAAGAATATGCCTGTCCAGTCACCAAAAGTGAATATATATTAACAAAGAAAGCCAGTGCATGTTAACTACACAGAACCGTAAGTTTGTTCTGTGCTATATAGTGATGACCAGAAGAAGGACACTAAGAGTAGGCATAATAAAATTTACTAAGTGGCAATCAAAACAAAAATGCTCATAAAAGATAGTTTCCAAACTTATAGCTTTGCAAGCATTCATCAATAAGAAGGGGCTTACAAATATAACTTAATGGCACAAGCTATACAATTGGAAAGCAATGGAAAAAAAAAAGAACCAAAAAGAGAGAGAAAAAGGGAAATAATAAATCTTAGAGCAGAAATTAATGACTCGGAAATCCATAAAACAATCCGAAAGATCAATGAAAGCTATAGTTGATTCTTTTAAAAATTAAAGAAGATCTATAAACCACAAAGAAAGAGAAATTTAATAAACTTAATAATTTGAATGGAAATGAAAACGGGGATGTTAATA
Source organism: Crocidura indochinensis (assembly GCA_004027635.1). Lineage (NCBI taxonomy): Eukaryota > Metazoa > Chordata > Mammalia > Eulipotyphla > Soricidae > Crocidura > Crocidura indochinensis. The sequence continues at coordinate 115,268 of PVKC010000018.1, forward strand.
TATACTATTAAAATTCAAAGGGTAATCAGAAATCTCTGAGAAAATCTATGCAAAAAAAAAAAAAAGAAAGAGAGAACCCCCAAAACAAAAGCCCAGGCCCAGATTTACTAATTCTTTTCAAAGCTTTCTGCTACTGTCAATACTTTTCAGGCTCTTCCAGAAAATCGAAAATTTGCAGTTTTTGCAAAGCTAACATCACCCTGATAACAAAAGAAAACAAAGAAATCACAATAAAAGAGAACTATAGATCAATACCCTTGATGAACACAGATGCAAAAAATCTCAACAAAATTCTAGCGAATATGATCCAATGTATCATCAAGAAGGTCATACACAAAGATGGTTTAACTTATGCAAATCAATCAACCTAATACACATATCAACAAAAGGGGAAAAAACAATCATTTCAATAGATGTAGAGAAAGTATTGGACAAATGACTTTTATTTTTCTTAAAACCCATAAATGAGTGAGACTATTCTGCGTCTCTCTCTCTCTCCCTCTGACTTATTTCACTTAGCATGTAGACTCCATGTACATCCATGTATAGGAAAATTTCATGACTTTATCTCTCCTGATGGCTGCATAATATTCCATTGTGTATATGCACCACAATTTCTTTAGCCATTCGTCTGTTGAAGGGCATCTTGGTTATTTCCAAAGCTTGGCTATTGTGAATAGTGCTGCAATAAATATAGGTGCGAAGAAAGGGTTTTTGTGTTGTAGTCTTGTGTTCTTAGGGTATATCCTTAGGAGTGAAATAGTTAGGTCAAAAGGGAGCTCAATTTCCAGATTTTGGTGGAATCTCCATATCGCTTTCCATAGAGGTTGGACTAGACAGCATTCCCACCAGCACTGGATAAGAGTTCCTTCCTCTCCACATCCCCGCCAGCACTGATTGTTCTCATTCTTTGTGATGTGTGCCAATCTCTGTGATGTGAGATGGTATCTCGCTGTCGTTTTGATTTGCATCTCCCTGATGATTAGTGATGAGGAGCATTTTTCATGAATAATTTACTTCTCTACTTTTTTCTTTCTATTCTTTTTTTTTATCTTTTTTTTTGGGGGGGGGTTTGGGCCACACCCGGTGACGCTCAGGGGTTACTCCTGGCTATTCGCTCAGAAGTCGCTCCTGGCAGGCACGGGGGACCATATGGGGAACCAGGGGATCGAACCGCGGTCCGTCCTAGGTTAGCGCAGGAAAGGCAGGCACCTTACCTCCAGCGCCACCACCCAGCCCCCTTCTTTCTATTCTTTTTAGTAATAACTTTGCTCTCACTAGAAACAAATGTATTATGTTCAATATATCAACTATGTGATATATTTTCTTTAAATAAAGTAAAAAGTAAAAAATGAATTAAACTGCCAAAAAAAAAAAAACCCCTCCATTTTCACCCTTCTCTACCCCATAAAGAATACTGATTATTTTCAACAGATTTTTGTTTTCCTTCTTGTCAGAACTGAGAAAATAGCCAGTGATTGAAACCTAACAATTTTAAGTAGAGAAAGTCAGAAGCTTTAGGAGGAACTACTATACTGACAGGAAGAATTCAAACATAAGAAGCAAAGCCTGACTCCAATTCATATAGTTCTAAATGTGCTAAAATCTGATGTATGCCTGTTCAGTTAGCTGGGAAAAAAATTTTTTATTTCAACATGTACATCTGGTCAAATGTCTTAGCAAACGTCATTATAAACATCTCCAATGTTTTGAAAGTCTCAAAAAGCAGCTGAAGGGCACAATAAACACCTACAAATTCAATGTTTTGCTTCTACAATATACAAATGAGAAAAAGAATTCGTGGTGGAACTCTCATAGCATAAAGGACAAGCTCCACTGAAAATCCTCATTTATGCTGACCCAGCTGAAGATTACACACTAAATAAATGGATATATTACTGATCCAAGATGTTTTTTAATTTAGAGGAGGGTTATATGGCACCAGTTTTCTTTTCCTACCACCAACTGAGTTAAGGTAATAATTACCTTTGTTCTCTAAGAAAGAGGTCCCCAAACTTACTTGACCTAGTGCTCCTTTTCCTACCAAAGGGAGGAATTATGCAGATACACTTTCCCACATCCTTGCCACCAACACCTCATCAGAAACCAATTTTCTTTAAGAAAACAAAAATTGTCCCTCAACTGTACATAAAACTCACTTTTTCCTGAATTGTTCCAATGCCTCCCATGGCATTTCACTTTGGGAAACACTGCTCTTAGCTATCAACTCTAATCTTCTATATGAACAGCAAAGTCATGTTCTAAGAGAGCCAAAATTTAGGCCTAGAATAATAATGGCTCAAGAATGATTCCTTATGGAACTAAAACTATGTGCCTGGCCACAAGTAATTAATTACTTCTGGAACTAAAACCACATACCTGGATTATGTGTCTGGTTAAGTTAAAGTAATTTTCCAATGAGACTGAAAGCAGTCTTGACCTACTGTCAATTTTCTGAAGTCCAATTGGTTCTTTACTCTGTGGTCATAGAAATCTGGGTTGGTCTTTACAATTCTCTACAAATTCAAGCCAGGCGTTTCTATTCTATGATCAAACATATATGCCCCAAAACAAATGAAATTCAAACTACATGAAGCACATCCTCATTCTCTCCTCTTTCCATTCAGATTACATCTCCCCTTAAAACGTTCTTTCCATTCTCTGCTCAATATTTTCCATATTAGGTGCTCATTAGCTATCTGCTGATTTAGAGGGAGAAAGAAAGAAAATTTAAAATGTGTTTTAAGTTTTCATTTAGTATATAATAGTCTGAACTGGTCATCAATATCATTTCATTTTAGAGAAATTTTCATCAGTGCAATCTTCCTGCTTATCGGTTGTCGGGCATCTGGGTTGTTTCCAGATTCTGGACATTGTAAATAGTGATGCAATGAACAAAGGTGCACAGAGGGCATTTCTGTATTGTGTTTTTGTATTTCTAGGGTATATCCCTAGAAGTGGTATAGCTAGATCATATGGGAGCTTAATTCCCAGTTTTTAGAGAATCTCCATTTTGTTTTCCATAAAGTCTAGACTAGAAGGCATTCCCACCAGCAGTGAATGAGAATTCCTTTCTCCCCACACGCCCACCAACACTGATTGTTCTTGCTCTTTGTTATGTGTGCCAGTCTCTGTGGTGAGATGGTATAACATTGTGATTTTGTATGCATCTCCCTTATGATTAGTGATGAGTAGTACTTTTTCTTTTTTTTTTTGGGGGGGGGGGGCGTCACACCCAGCGGCACTCAGGGGTTACTGCTGTCTCTGCACTCAGAAATCGCTCCTGACAGGTTCAGGGAACCATATGGAATGCATTCGAAACACCATCCATTCTTGATCGTCTGCGTGCAAGGCAAACACCCTACCCCTGTGCTCTCTCTCAGGTCCCAAGAGCATTTTTTCATATGCCTTTTGGCGATCTATATTTCTTCTTTGAAAAAGTGTTCATCTATTCTCCCCATTTTTGGATGGACTTGGATGTTCTTTCTTTTTCTTTGTTTATTTGTTTATTTTTAAGGTTTTTGGGCCACACCCAGCAGCACTCAGGTGCTGCTCTTAGGTCTGCACTCAAAAACTGCTTCGGGCAGGCTTGGGGGACCAAATTGGATGCCGGGGATAAAAACCTGGGTCCTTCCAGGGTTCGTCCCAGGTCAGCAGCATGCAAGGCAAAAGCTCTACCACTATGCTATCACTCCGACCTGGTTTTTTTTCTTGTTAAGTTCAGTCAGTACCTTGTGTATCTTAGATATTTGTCCATTATCTGATGGCTATTAGGTAAATAGTTTCTCCCATTCTGTGGGTGACCTTTGTATCCTAGTCACTGCTTCCTTTGAGGTTAAGGGGGTATATATTTTTCTGACTGAAAGAAACCCAAGCACAAACATGTTTGTAACCAAGGTGCTTATATAAATATATTAATAAACAAAAAAAAAGTTTTAGCTTAAAAAAGGGGGCTTCACTGAAAGCATTATAGGATAAAAGCCCCCCCCCAAATAAACAAAAAAATGAAGTACAAGTGATTATCTTAAACAAGTTTTCATTATTTTACTTACATATGGGAGGAAATTATTTTGAGAATATTTTCCACTCACAGAAGAGACTTTTAAAAATCATTTATTTAAATAAAAATGAGTCTAGAGATTCAAAGTATGTGCTATTTTGACTCTATTCATAAATTATGAAATCCAATGTAAAAGAAATAAATTCATCTTCATTCAAAAATATTAAATGTTTCAGAATGAAGTGAATCAATTACTGTAAACCCAGTTTTGTTTGGGACCAGAGAGATAGCTCAAAGGGCTGGAGCACATGCCTTGCTGAATAGGCCCAGAGTTCAATTTCTATAGAAGCACAACATACATTCAATATCAGATGTAGCTCTGGTGAGCCTCAGCACTACTGGCCTAAGAAGCAGCATTTAACTGGATAATAGCAATGAACTGTTTGGTCCAGCTTGTCAAATTTAGTGGGGAGTGGCCTATAAAAGGATTGCTGGGAAGCCTCCCACCAAAAGAAAAACTAAATTTTCTGTTAGTCTTTGAATTTTACAAAAATTCCACATATATCTAAGCCTTGGTTAAAGAAAAACTTCAACAGTGTATTTCTGTAAATCTGAATGTTAACATAATCCTCACATCTGAAATACTCCTGAATTTTTGAATTACTGTTTTGAGTCAATTAAAGATAACAATAACATTAATAATTCTTCATTTTGGAGGATACCCACTGTGTAAATCATGCATAACTATTCATTCATTTTGTTTCTCATACTTCTTTCTTGGATTATTTAGGGTACTACATTATTCACTGACAATTTACCAAAGGATAAACAGGAATAAAAATTTTTCATAGTTAGGGGATGGATAGATAAATTTAGCAGTAAAGTTCTTGCCTTGCATGTGGCTTACCACGGTTTAATCTCTGACATACCCTATTTTCCCCTAAGTGCTGCCAGGTGTGATTCCTAAATGAAGAGCCAGGAATAACCATTAAGCATTACCAAATGTGGCCCAAAAGCCAAAGTTTTTTTTCATTAATTAACATAGATATACAATATAATGAGAAAATATTTTAAAGGGTCCTCTCTAGCAGTGTTGGGGCACAAGGGGCCAAAGTGTTGCAAACGTATAGGGTGTCTGGGAACCAGCAAGGTTCAAAGCCAGAAGTGTTCAAAGGCCAGTATGGTTACACCAGATGTTCTTTTTTTTTTTTTTTTTGGTTTTTGGGTCACACCCGGCAGTGCTCAGGGGTTACTCCTGGCTCCATGCTCAGAAATTGCTCCTGGCAGGCACGGGGGATCATATGGGGCACCGGGATACGAACTGATGACCTTTTGCATGAAAGGCAAACGCCTTATCTCCATGCTATCTCCCGGGCCCCGTTACACCAGATGTTAAGGGATCCATGTGCTGTCAGGGATTGCAGAGTCTAGGTCAGGGGGCCACAAACTTTTTAAACAGGGGTCCAGATCACAGTCCCTCAGACCATTGGGGGGCCAGACTATAGTAAAAATAAAAATTACGAACAAATTCCTATGCACACTGCATACATCTTATTTTGATGTGAAGAAACAAAACGGGAACAAATACAATATGTGGCCCACGGGCCGTAGTTTGAGGACCACTGGTAGATCCTTTGAGTTACTGTTTATTCATGTGTCATTCCCAGAAATTTACCTTTTCACATGACGAGGTTAACAGCCATGATTCCTGTCAACTGTTATGAACTAAACAATAAAATATAATGCATGCAAAAAGGGTATATTTTACTTTTCTAAATATATAGTGTCTGTTTAATGTATAACAGGTTCATAATAAATAAAGGAAAGGGGGCTGGAGCAATATAACAGTGGGTAGGCGATTACCTTGCATGTGGCAGATTTATATTCAATTCCTGACATTTTATTTGGTCCCCAGCACCTGCCAGAAGTGGTTTCTGAGCCCAGAGCTAGGAGTAACCCTTGAGGGCTGCTGAGTATGTCCACCCCACCCAATAAAGAAAAGGAGGAATGAGAAAATGAAAGAAAACATAGTTCTATGCACGGATTCATTAACATTTCAAACTGAAAAGGGTATACCTGGGAAAGGTAGATAACTTAAGTTTGGACCAGGAAGCCAATTCAAAGTGCTAGAGTCTATGCTTTCCCTTGGCACCATAAGATCCTCCCCTGAACACATAGACAGCAGAAGTAGTTAAACCTCATTGAGTAAGACTCCCTCCAAAAAAAAAAAAA